>KN476006.1:83453-138318 GCA_000787095.1 Periophthalmodon schlosseri
TGCACAGAGCCAAAGCCGAAGACGGGTGAAGAGGTCTGGGCATGAGATCGTGTTGGCATGAGGCAGTAGGTTCACTGGACACTGCGGGACAGAAAAGCCTCACTGCCTATGGCTCAGCGAGACCGCGGATCACCCTCCCCGGCTTCTGTGTGGGAGAGCGGGGCTGTGGTGATGGCTGCCTGCTTAGAGCGACCCGTGAGCCAGCTGCCTCGTTGTGGTGGACACTGGGACTTTGAGCAACGCACGTGGACAGTTTGCAAACGATTGCTGTATGGGATACTACTGGAAATTTTTAGAATACAGGGCAAGTTTACAAGCAAATGTCCCGCTGGAGCTGTGCGTTATAGAGCATGGAGGTCCCCGGTTTAGTCTTGGTTGTATATGAGAAGAGAGGTGGGTCCATCGCAGGAGGTATCGGGTGCACTATCCATGCTGACCTGGTCCACACATGGAGTGGGGAGATAACTCACCTGGAGCCGCTACACCTGTGAATATTATATTCTTTTTGAACAGCCCACAGCCAAGAGTATAGCCTGGGGAACTGTAGTACCAGGCGGGGACATCATTATCAGGAACACAGACGCACGGGTCTCTTCAGTGTGGTCTCCGAGCGGCTGGGGCTCTCTCCTCTGGACACACAGCACTCAACCAAAGTTATATAAAGCACAGACAGCCTGTCTGCTCCTGTTTTGTAGATAAAATATTCTTCTATTTGTGTTGAAATCCTGGAGCAGAATCCAAAGTTTATAGACCTGATGGAATTAAACGAAAGATTGCGGAAATTCTCAGTGCACAAGACACAGAGGAGGCACTGGATTAAATGGCTCTTTTGTGGATGTAAATGGATGTTTTCTTCCCTAGTGGGTCATTCATATTTTGTTCTTTTATTATGTTTTTGCCTGTAAACATTTTTTAGTTAGAATGTGTTGCATATACACATGACAGATAACTATAGCAGCTCAATTGGTGCAGAATCATCCGTTTGAAGTTTGAAAAATACCACGTCTAGACCTAGAGCATGTTGGACTCTTCTTTGCCTCAAGATAAGAAGAACTTTATGGGAGATTCTTCTCCCATATGGGAGATTGGGCCATATTTATTTTATGGCGTAAAGTCATGAATAATTGCACCACTTTCAGAAGCTATTGGTAAAAATATATATAATTTAACTTTTGTTTGCTGACAGAGAAGACGCTGAAATTTGTGCCAGTTTTTGTTTCATTTGGATAGGCCCACCAGTAATTACAGAGATTAACCATACCAGAACTACAAACTTGCTAACAATCAAATAACAAACTCTACCATATTCCAACTCAATTTAAAATTTAAGGTATAGTTGAATGTAGTGATGTCTTGTGAACGCAAAGTATTCATATTTTATAATTGTGCTTTACATGTTGAACAGTCCACTGAACTTCTTGTTCAGTGTGGTGAAGATGGTTTTTACTATGCACCAATGCACATTGTTCAATGGAACGTTTTCACTTTATTTAAAGGCATAAAGAAAAAATGGCCCCCGAGCAAAAGGATGGATGTTAGATTAACCTTAGGCCGACGCTTAAGGTCTTTTCATAATTCAGTGGCCCAAATGCATTAACTAATTCTCTATCTCTCGCATCTACACTGTATACTCACATTATTTAGATCTAAAAATAACATTACTCTTTGACTTTTCTTCCCAGCTGATTGAGCACCTCTTCATGAAACAATGATTCTTCACAATGGCTACTCTTCTAGAATACAATTCATGCTCTAAGCTTTATAGCCTAATAAATTTATGGAACAATTGTTGTGCATGACTTCATTGTTTTGCTTTTAACAATGTTACAAGATGAATGGCAACTATATATTGCTATTATTATGGCACCATCTAAAACAGTGTCTATCTGCTGACAGCTCAAGACTTCAATAATGCTCTGGTTTTCACATAGAGAAAACTGCAGCGGGGAACAAACACCTGAAAATGTTTTGATGTTATTGTCAATTACATGAAAGCTGCAGATATTAGCCTCTAGACGCAGTGTGTCTTATTCTCAACGGGGACTGGAAAATGAAATGAATCAAATTATAGGGTTATTGCATATCTTTAAGACAGTTCTGAGACATGCTTTGCAGTGTCTTTGCCACAGTATTGTAATGGCTCAAAAACATGCATATGGAAATGAGCTGACACACAGAAAAGAGTGCTATATGATCACTTTTACAAGGCAATATAGTGTGAAGATTTTCAAAGGCTTTGATTAGGATACTCATTTTTCTTTTTGTTCTGATAGTTGACCCTGAATTTATGGAGAATGACTATACTACAAAAGTAACAAAGCAAGATCCATAGTTCAATGTTTCCCATTAATAGAGGAGACTATGTCATCCCCCCCATATCCTAAATTTTGCCTCCATTGTCTAAACAAACTGAGCAAAAATGCTATAAAAAATTTTACTTTTTGTTTGTTGTATTATCATAAATATATAGAAGTAACTTTAATTGATCTTTAACCAGTTATTTTAAATTAGTAGTGGCAATACATGACATATACCCCCAAAACTGTAAACTGTATTCTGACATCCACATTTGTTGTTACGATAACATTTTAATTAAGGGGACACATATTAATTGGAAATGTGTAGTAATAGGCATGCTAAGTAATTAGATAAGTGTTAGTGTTTATAACGTACTGGTACTGAACATTTTATACTGTGTGACTGTATGGCTACATATGAAAAAGTGCTTTATAAACACCTAACACCTGAATAACCATTAAAATACCAATTATCACTTAATACGTTAAATTATATGTGGTCCCAGTTGTTACAATAAAGTTACCGTATAATTACCTCACTAATTTGTATGGTTAGGGTTGCTATAGTTTCAGGAAGTGTTAAATCATATGTGAATCCCAGCAGAATAGGGAATGGACAGGACCAACCCTTTGACAATTAGCTAAACCAAATAGGTTTCAAGTCTTGTATATGTATGTAAATGTTTTGATTAGCCACTGAGAAAGAGAAAGTGTACATGAGCACATTCAGAGCTGTAAAACACTCACCAGTGAAGAACAGATGTGATTTGTAATGAGTACAGCTTTATGACAAGTCTGGCACTACTTCCCACAGTTCTACTTCTGAAAAAGTAGCTATTCAAGCTCTGCCAGTTGGCTTCAATACATTTAGTAATGTTTTTTAGATTGACTAAACCTCCAAGTATTCTTCTCCAACACACAAAAGCTCACAGTAAGACATTTCGGTGTTCAATGTTAACATCATGAAAAGGGAAAGCGTAAAAGTCGACTATGGTAGGTTGTGTTCACATTTATAGATCTGACTGAGTCAAAATCTCACGGGCCTTTATTTCTTCAAGTGACTAAAATATCTAAATGGAAAACTAACAAATAAGAATACTTAGATTGGGTCCACAAACAGATATTCACATATGGTCCTGGTTTGAGCCCAGTTTGGTCCTGTCCTAGTCCTGGTTTAGTCCTGGTTTAGTCCAGGGTTATATCTGGGGTTCAGATTAGTCCCAATTTTGAGGTGGTGTGTGTTCAAGTGTGATCTCCAGGCCAGCCTGCCAACAATCATGTGTTGCTGATTATTACTGCTATTTTGACAATATAAGAATAGATGACAGAATGATAGAGAAGCTGTTAAACCTTGTGCCAGTTTTTCTTTGTGATATAGGCTCAGTAATTCGAGAAATATTATTCATTAAGACAGATAAACTGCAAATTCCTCACTTCACTTCAATTTAAACTCCATACAAGGTTATGGTGTCACATAAACGCAACCCATTATATTTTCCCCGTAAGTGACATTTTACCAGGTGCTTTATAATCACTATTGAAAATCCATGTAGCCCATTGTGATCAATTGCTTTTCTTGTTTAATCCATTAGTCTCTGTAGTCCAAAGTCCTGTCCTCAGCACGTTTTCAAAACCAGCTGCTGTGGCTTTCTTCACATGACCGCTTTGTCTTATTGGAATCAATGAGGAGCCAAGGTGGTTCTCTCACTCCATTAATTTACTATCATAGAAGTGGCACTTTGGGCCAAGCCTAAAGAAATACACATTATAGTAGCACAGTTGTTTGTTTTTGCCAGTGGGAGTCCGACATCCATATTAATATCCTGCGCTCTGGTGGGAGGAAGGCAAATAAACTATAGGAACAGGCTTTATTAGAACTGAGTGTGACTAATTCTGCAAACATATAATAAAGTATACATCATATAGGTTTCATTCTGTGCAGAGTTGACTTGGAGTTGGTTTTAGCGCTATCAAACAATACTGCATAATTTATCTGATGGCCTATAAAAGCGACACCATGTAACTTTCTGGAGGTGACACCTCACCAGCATGAGTCCATGGAAAAGGAATGTTAAAACCATACTTTGGAACATTCTCCATGGAGATGGACAATTTTGATGCCATACTATGGAATGTTATAGCGAAAGGAGATTCATGGAGATTCAAGACCACACAGAGTAAGGACGCATTTTTGCCAGTGTTATAAAAACATTGAAAATCATGCTTTTATGTTTTTTTGGCTAAAAAGTTACACGGTGGTACAACACCTGGTATTGCTATTATACTGTTTAGAAACTTTTTTAGTGCATGCTCTCCTAATATTATGCGCATAATAAATCATGAAAGTAGAATTCTATTTTAGTTTACACATTAAAAGTACATTTATGTAGGTTACTTAAGTCATGTCACCTGTTTTATCTTTTGTTTTATCTGAATCCCTAAATATTAAGAAATATGTGCAATGGTATATTCCATGAATTAGTTTTTCATGAATTAAGACTTGTTCATGCCAAGATTTACGTCCAATTAAAAAAGTACACTTTAATCAACAAGAACAATTAGCATTTTCCTTTGCACATCTTTGATCATCCATCCCAGTATATACGCTTTTCTATATATAGTAAAAAAAAACAACAAAGGACTAACAAGCACTGAAGTGTCACCAACAGCTGCATGAATCCACGTGGGACAGAGATGCCAAAAGTAAAAAATGGCCCTCAGTTCCCCACAATGGTGTTTACTGCGAGTGTGTGTGAAAATCAATACTCCTCCAGCTTCCGATCCAGGACATCCATCTACCTTTCTTCCCTTCTGGTCATTATCCTTTTATTCAAACATACTGTAACTGAATTGGCTTGTCCCATTATGGATAGATTTACTTTGTTCATTGCCAATAAGGAATAAGCTGTCTTCTGCACACCGGCTCTACCCTCCGCAGAGAGCAAGAAAGGAACAATACATGTCAATAAAACTAATTAAATGAACACAAAGAGTAGCTTTTTAACATAAAATTTCAGCCATTGATTCATCTTCTGTTTGTTCCTGTTAGAGTTCGTGAGTGGTCAAAGCCTATACAAGGATCTATGGGATGAGGTACAGCCTAGAAACCCAATTACCCAAGACATCATATAGAGTTACAGGCAATATGTATATGTATAAATGCATAGTATGGTACTCCAATTTGGAAAAAAGATACATAATTATTTTACAATATGTTAATTGCAATTTTATCTAAAAGAATTATCAATAGATAGCCACTGACTTCTAGTTCAAAATTCTGGAGGTGAATTCTGCCTGCTGTACTCTGTAAATGCCATGCACCAAGCTGCTTTGGATAGCTGTAGTTCACCAAAGCAAGAAGCAGATGTTTTCCCCAAATAAAGAAGAGCAAAATAGTATGGATTACTCAAAATACAACTTTGAGTGAGTTAAGGTTGCTCAGTGATTGTGCCTCCAGAATTTGGATTGGCCTTGGACTGAGTTCGAGCCAAGAATCTAAACAGTGGAGCACCACAGATAGGTGAGGCCAAAGAGACAAACTACAGCTAAAGGCTAAATGTAGTATCAGATACACAGTGCAGCACATTTTTGTTTGAGCATGTGAATATAAGGCAGGTGGTCATATGTAATCCCTCATTGCATTAGGACAGTAGAATAATGGTTACTAACCCTACTTTGTGCGAAGGTACTGTGTTTGATGCCTGGACAAGCTGGAGCTTGTGTGGAGCTAATTCTCCCAAAAATAAAAACATAGATTTACATGGAGGTCTTAGGTGCAGGGAGAACCTACCTAAGAACCTACTAACCACTCTGGGACCATGCACTTTGCCAATTATAACAACCAGCTCCCCTTCCACTTTATTGACTTACTGTCCAGTATGACTAAACTCAACCAAACGTAAGTCTACCCGCAGTGCACTGTAAGCCGGCTCAGGCCATTACTGCTTGTCAGTGGAAGCAGAATAGACAGGTCGGTTTGTTCTAATTTCCCTGAGTCCTTCACAGCTGTACAGTCCATGTGAATTTGAGAGTGCTACTGTTTTATTCATGCACTTCCCACGCAGCATGTGTCAGCAGCAATCTCACAACAGGCTCAAATATGGGAACAATTTGGCCCCAAAGTCCAGGTTATACTTATTTCAGTGCTTCCTTTCCATTACTTACTGTGCAATGTATTATTGAGAGAAGTCTGTGTGTATTACTTGCAAAAAGTAATGCACAAGCATTTTTTTTTTAAATTTCACCTGTATAGTATAGACATAATAAATGCACTTACAATTTACAAGGCACAGTACGTAACTGAAGGTGGCACGTCACCTGCATGATTGCATGGAACTTTAAAGTTAAACCATTCAGAACATTCTCCATAGAGATAGATAATGTTTTATGCCATACTGTGGAATATCATAGAAAAAGGAGCCATATTTCCATGGAAACTAGCAAGGAGAAGCTCTCCTCTAGGCCAAATAAGAGTTAGGTTTGTGGAGATGCAAGCCCGCTCACAGATGCATGAAAGGAAGGTTCTCGGTGGTAACCCTGAGAAGAGGGAGAAAACTAATATATAAATGTAATTGTGCATTTTCTATTAATTGTGTATTTTCTAAGCAAGTTATCTTTGCTTCTTTAGATAGCTGCTCATTCAAAAGAATAAACTGCAGTGACTTATATGAAAATATGAATTGAGGGCTGCAACAATAAAGTCTAATTACATTGCAATTTGCACTCCAATAAGGAGCTCATACTTTGATTATACAAAATAACCTGCAGCGCTCCTTGGGTTTGATGAGACCGTAGGTGACATCATTTCATGTCACAATACAAGCCTTGGAGATGGAGATTTGATCAAAGTTATATGCAGAAAAAAGTAATGCAAATGCAATTTTCTAAGACCAAGATAAACAACTTTAAAAAGGAAATAAACAAATGATTAAAAAATAAAATGAATGAATGATAAAACACACTAAAAATGCAAACTATGGCTATTAAAATTACATTGTGCTGCTGCAAACATTGAATTATGGGTTGAATTCAATAATACCCAGTGATCAAAATACAAATTAAGATGAGAAAAGATTGTGCGTTGAGAGAAAAGCAAAGAACCCTTTCCACAGATCACATTAGAAAAATATGACTTTCTCTAAGTTTTGACAAATTCTGATTTTGATCTCAGAAAAATAAGTATTTTATCACTGTTTTGATGGCACATAAGATCAGATACAACTCTTAAAATAAAACAATGCCATAACCAGATCTTCTTTCTAATTACCACATGAGAATTTGACAGTAGCAGAAATAAGGCTGTACGAGCGTTCAGTGTGACATTTGACTTGCCTCCTCTGCAGCACAGCGAAGTGAAGGTGAAGCAATGAGAGATGGGATCCCGAAGAGCCCTGCTGTAATTGGGATGGACATATTCAATCAAAACACTCTGGACACTAGTCGGCTGGCTGGAGGGCGACTGACAGAGGTCACAGAGGCACAGGGTTCAGACAGTTTGGCTCTAATTAGAGAGTGATGGTCAGTCTGTGTCATGGTGGATGGTCATTAAATTCACAGTAACATCTGAAAAAAAAAAAAAGATAAAATAGATTATGTTGTGTCATGTGAAAAGATGACCACATACAAGGTTGATTTGCATGTTAAATGAAATTATAACTATTTTGTGTTTTTCCTGTGTGGAAGAAGAGTGTACAGACTACAGTGCACGGAAACATATTCTTGAAGCTATGGTCTAGCTTAAATAAAAATATGGATCATTATAAGACAGGAACAACTATCTGCTGCCACAAAGGGATCGAAAGGCAATGGCATGGCTCAAGTGGTAGAGCAATAAAAACGTACAGGATAGAGAGAACTAAATAACAGATCAATAGAATAAGTAAAAGAAATATATCAGTTTTGGTGATTTCTGTATGCAATAATTGGTCAATGTAATGTAATGTCCAGACACAATGACTCATCTGACTTTAATAAAAAGTACCAACCCAACAGAGAGCACTTACAGGCTCCAAAGCCAAAAACAAGTAAAAAAAAAAAAAAAAAAAACAGGCTATCTACGCATTTAATTGTTTACTTAAAGCTGCACTATGTAACTTTTCTGGTGGAGAATCTGCTACCTGCTATCACTACTGCACAGTACTTAAATGGATACTCTACAGCAAGACACTAAGATGCAATATGGTTTTATGAAACATGAGTTGGTGCAAGATTTTATTTTGATCCTCTGATAGCTATTAATGCATCATTCCTTATCTACAATGTCCATAGCGTTCATTTGTTACTATGGGACATGCAATAGATTCCCCATGTTTAGTGAAAATGGACTGAGCATTTTGAAGGTTATAACAGTGCTGTGAAACCTCAAAGGGCACCACATTCGGGTATAGCTGAAAATGAGGGAAGTTAATGCCTCCACTGTGCTTTTTAGGCTGATTAGTTTAATGTACTAAAATATATCAGCCCTGACCCGAATCACTCATGCTAATTCACAAAGGGTAGGGCTTAAGACTGTATATGCTGTGAGCTGTAATGCTCATTTAAAACCACTATTAGTGACTCCATACATCTTTTAATGCAAAGAAATAGGCTAGTAAAGCAAAAAATACAGATGGGTTAAAAAAAAGAATGTTGTACACAAATTCTGTGAGTTTTTTGGTGATAGACAGATCACAAATAAGATGTATGTTTTATTAACCCTAACAATACTCAAAGCTCAAGTCCATTTGAACGTGTGAAGAAATTTGAGGCTCTTGACCACATTATTCAAATGAACACCTACTAATCCAGGCTTTATTTAGGACTACAACACAACATTATCTTTATTTAATGCATTGTTATAATGTTTAGTTTATTGAAATGAAATCTACCTGTATGTATGATGACAGGTAAACCTTAAGCTACTACATATTTATTCTAAGTGACTAAATTCCTTCAGTGCATTGATACTGCAGACTATGCATGTGCCCAGCATGTTGATGCCATATGCACATAATGATTTAAGGTGTATGAAAACTACAGTCAAAGGTAAATTAATGAAACTCCCAGTGTGTCGTCAGCGGTTCTGTGAATTTGCCATCCCTGCACATTGGATTGACCCAAACAAGCACTTAATACATTGCTTTTTCTGGTCCAAGGCACATGAATGGGTCCAGGGGAGGTGGAGACACAGAATCAATTGGTTTGACAGAGAAGTGAGACAGGAAAAGAGTAGAGACCAGAGGGTGGATGAGGCTGAGCCAATCCAGCCTGTGTCGTAATTAAGTTTTTATATGGAGGACCCCAGGAAACGGTGCGCCGCTCAATAGCCAATCCAATCAATATCAAAAGCTCTAATCCTAAGCAGCAATTTCTTAAAAGGCCGCTGGCTGGCCTTGGCGGTCCTTATCATCATAATTATCCAGAGGAAATCAATAATGTGGCTTCAAAGAAATACTTACAAATACAGGCAGCTCACCTCTTATGAATACATGTGAGCAGCGAGGAAAGTCATGAAGTTCCGACTATGAATGTTTAAAGAATTAAAATCTCAGATAGTAGTTTATTTTTTTGGTTTGTCAACCATCAGAGTAAGTAAATTCGTTATGATTATTTGTAATAGTAGTTTAAAATTAATTTTACTTAAGTTTACTTGACATTTCCCACTACTGATATTTCACTGTCAATCCCTCAATCCCAAGTACTACGTTTTAGAGTGACTGTACTGTTTTCACCTTGGTCAAAATGAGAATATGATTCATGTTCACTGTTAGTCAATGAAGATAAATGAGCAGCTTTTGCAGTGTAATACAATGAGATGTACTGAAGTGATCTTTCCCTGCACAATTGTGGGTAATGTTTTTAATTCATATTAAGCAGCTGTTACTTGTTGTATTAATAAAGGCAGCTGCAGTAATAGTCACATTTGCTTTATGGTTTGCCTCTAATGCGGTGCAATGAAGCAAAACAAGCCTAGGTCAAATGCGTGATGGTTCTCAGGTGGGTCCTTTCTTCAGTTGGGGTCAGAGAGTAAATCTGTGGCACCACGTTACGACAGCACAGATGTTCGTTAACATTAGCTCCTGTTTTCCACTGGGGAAACACATGGGGCTTGTGAGGTCAGTGTGAAACATATGGATTCAGTGTATGGGCCAATAACTTAACTTGTTCTTTCATCCAGATGTTAAGGTCAATTAGGGATTCAAATCATTAGTCAAGTAAAAAGTATTTGGTGAGAAAACTAAATAATGTGTAGATTTGATTTTTTTGTATTGGATGTAATCTATGTACCTCTTGCTACTAACCTATTACAATTTGATCAAAAAGATTAGTTTAAAACTATAAAACAAGAGTATAATTTTACTATGAGACTCGAGTAGGAATATAGAAGCAAAATTAAGTCATTTCAATTCAATCTAAACTCTAAATAGGTAAACCTAAAGTGCTATTTATCTGTCTGTTTATATCAAAATAACATAACTTTACCATTAAAGAAATGATTTCATGAAGCTGGTTACATACTAGTAGCAATGATTAATTAGACACTGTGAATGAAAGAAAAGGATTTTATTATTGTTTGGTCATGGTGTCAATTATTGTGAATAATCATAATATTGTGAAGCATCTTCTCACAATGATCCTAACACTAAAATTTGACATGGATACAAGTACATTCAACTCACTAATACGACTTCTTCCTTTATCAAAATGTTCAAAAAGCATCCAGAGCCAATTAACTTTGTCAACAACAGTCATCCACTAGCTTTGTTAACATCACACGCGAGCAGAGCAGAGCGTGCCTAATCTTATTTTCCCTCTGACTTCGTTCATAATTACTTAATTAAAGGTTGATTATTATGAGATCCAGTCACCAGAGTCATCACCAAACACAACACATACTTTAATTGCTTTGGGGAAGTTGGGATACATATGAAAGCCTCCTTGGTTTGCCCCGTTAGGTCTGGCAAAGCTCAAACTGTACTATGTGATGTTCAAGGGTAAAATAATGTTGTGATCATGAACAGGTCTACAATATGGAATACAGATCTCAAGGTCATTTGGTTACTCAATAGTTGTGATTATTTAGGTTGTAGGTAAAAAATTTAACAAGACAACAATTAACATTTAACAAGTACAAATACAAATACAAATTATTTCAATTCACTCTCTACTAATGTAAGTGCTTTTTTAGTTTGATTTCATAAAGCTGGTCATATGCTAGATACTAGCAGTGGTGATCTATTTGACAGTTTGATTGGAAGAAAATGTAGGATTTCACTGTTGGTCATGGTGTCATTAACTGGGAATAATAAATAAATAGTGATGTTTCTTCTCACAATAACCATAACACTAAAATATGATATTCTGGCAACCATATGGGATCACACCATCATTTAGTATGTATAGCGCATAACTAATAGACCTTAAAGCTCTTGTTGCAAAGCTGACATCCTCATATCACAGAGCCTTATTTACTTTCTATTATGAGCAATATATTACACATTGCATGCTTTTAAAAATAATGGAGCACTTTACAAACAATTTACGAGCACTCTTCCGGTCTTTATTTATGGACTGTGTCTCATCACCTTTTATGTCTGGCCCCGGGAAATGTGTCACTGTGTTGACAAGAAATAAACACTATAACTGTGCTCAGTAGCATGAAGTCATGAGCTATCAACAAGCAATTTACTATTCGCATCACAAACTAATAATAACAAATACATTTAACATACAGAAATTTCAACAACTAAAGATGTGTGAATGAATACAGTGCAAGGACAACCAGGGAGCAAAGAGCTATCTTGCGTGACTGTTAAGGGCACTGTACCTGATTTTTACCGCCTTAAAAACAAGAAAAACAAAGCTAGTTCATTTTAACCAGTTTCCACTGGTCCAAAGTTATTCCTCACAGGAAAATGTTTATAAGCGCTTTTCACAACAGGGCTCACGGGAGCAGAGTTTTTCCGTGATGGTAAAGCTAACAATTACTAGTATGCTAATGTGATTGTTTGACAATAAAATGCTTTCTAATTAGCTGCAGACAGCATGCAGCCGACTCATTTTGACCTCAAGAGCTGCTTATACAATATATCCGTACTGGCCAAGACAAATTTTGCTCAAGTACATGGAAAATAATCAGGTACAAAACGTTTGATCTAGTTTGCTTATTTTTTATTTTAACCAGCATTTTTTATGTAGATTTTTTTTTTTTAATTGTAGACTATACTATTATAATTTACGATACCATTTACCAACCACTGCAATATTATTCCCTTTTCAATATACCTCTATCTATATCACATTTCATTTGGAGCAGTTTGCCTTACAGTGCCATTCTTTCTGCAACAAGGCACTCTACTGATGCCCTGCACGTTTGTGGTAGAAAATAAGGCAACCAGTTAAAAAACCCATTCCCTATTAACCAGATGGGTGCACAGCGAGTCGCTAGAGCTTTCAATGTAACAGTAAATTTAGCATTTTCAGAGCATTGCACTCTATGTTGTTGGGAAGTGTGCCATTTTCTGATACAGCTGCCCGGGCTTGTCACGCTGAATACTCTGAACACTGGCGGTTGAGTGAGATCCTTGTTCACTCTGTGCCACATAATAGTACGGTCACAGTAATCCCTCCCCTGTGCAGGTGCAGCTATACGAAGGGACCTGGAACAGCTATAAACTGTTCAGAGATGCTTTGGGAACAGAGGTATTTGGAAGAAAAAATCCTGGTGATATAACATTAGGACTGCAACGATTAATCTGAATAATCATGACTACACAATTAAACCAAATGTAATCTTATTTTTTATAAGCGCTAGCTGGACTATAAAGACTCTAAAATACATACAAACCTTTTATACCAAAGTAGAAATGTCAAAAAAGAAATATTTCAACTTTTACTTGTTTAAAAATGTATTTCAAAAAAATCATTGTACAATAGAAATTATAATTGGACTAGTTGCCTAATAATAAAAAAAAGAAATACTATTCCACAAGCTTTAAAGGACAGGTCAGATGTAAGCGCTAAGCTGATGAGAGTCAGCAGTTTGTCACAGCTGGATACTGTGCTAGCAATGCTGTCAGGAGTAGTGAGGATCCAGATCTTGAGCGATGCTGGAGCTTGAGCGCCAATCTAGCCCTTGTCCCGAGGAGCTCAGAGCTGCTGCTGGTATGAGCCTATTCATTGAAAGCACGCTGAAATTAAGACATTTTGCGAACACTAGGAGAGGCATTCTACTCTCTTAAATCTTCACAACGACATTTTTATTTTACATCGATAGATTTCATATTTGCGTAGTTTTGGTTATTTTAAGCTCATCAATAAAAAAGACGCTAATTTTCATGCGGCGCAATCAAATCATGTACAGTTTTGAAATCCCCCAGTCATATTCAAATTATACACATTAAATTTGTAATCTTAGCATAATAACAAACTTCCTGAATCAACATAAAGCCGAGATCGTGCAGGGGGCAGGTCAAGACCAAAAAGTCCAGGGCTGATTTCTTCTCCCAGTCCAGCCCTGGCTACATTGTGGTATTTAGCTACAACCCATCTCACACACACAGCTTTTTTGATACTGGCCCACAATAAAAGTTGGTCAAATATTATCATACTATATCTACTGACATGTTAACAGGGCAAACTAAGCCAAACAACAAGCTAACAAGTTAACTCCAAAAACAAAATCTCCCTGTTGGAAGTATTACAACTAATCCAGGAAATGTTTTGATCTCTGCTGGAATTACGGTTGTCTAAATCTGGCCCCTGACGCTGGAGCAGGTGACCACTTGAACCAGTTTTGGCTCAGAGGTTGTATCTCGCTGCCACCAGGGACTCATAATCAGCTCATGCATCATCTGTCTCTCAACATGGATTAACCAAGTGCCTGCAAAAACACAGGCACTCTCATCAGGACCAACCCGCCGCAGAGGAGAGGCTGCTACAAGGGAGATCTGCCACTAGAGACAAAAAGTGGGCAGGAACTGTATTCCCTCCGCCTACTTTTGCTTCAAACACACTTTTTTAGGGTGGAACTTTGGATTAAATGAAAATCCCATTCATTTAAATGGAGAATTTGAGGACGCTTTCACAGCTAAAATATGATATAAAGTAGGTGAATTTGTGTAAAATGTTCAATGCTCATATGCACCAACAAGTCAACACGGATTTCTCTGGGAGGCTTTAAATTGGCTTTGTAAAATGTTTAGAACTTATTTCCTGTTAAGATCAGCAGCCCCATGCAAAATAATATAAGCCAAATGATGATGGCGGCGCCCACAGCAACTTCCAGAATAAGGTGAATTAACAATTTATGTAGTAGTTTAGAACGGGCACAAAAAAACGACCCAGGACCATGCGCTCAATGATCCGTGCAGAGTTTTATTGTTTTATTGGGAGAATAAGCACACTAATAAATACATTTTATCATAGTTATGTTTGTTGTTATGCAGACATTCCAACATTCAGTTGTACTTACAGCCAGAACAGCATCTTAAAAGCAGTGGCGCCTGCAGGGGTAGGCCTTTACGCTCCGTGCGTACCTTGAATTTGCTCCTTGAATTCAATGGAAGTTACACATCGAGCAGCGCAACACTGATTATTGACTAAATTGTTCACCTGAGGGCAGGGTTGTAAAACTATTCAAACATTCCTTTTTCTAACATTGGATATGCACGGTACCAAGCACTGGGTCTTTTTTCTCCCTCCTATCCCAACAAGGATAGCGAGAGAAAAGAGAGCCACAGACCACCAGAGCCCTGTGCGTCAGGTAGGCTATTAATGTGCATACTGAGAGAGGAGGAGAGAGTGAGGGGAGGGCACAGAGCAAACAGAGGCACTGAGAAAAGGCAACGACATGCAGTGGCAACCAGGGAAAAAATCCTGCAGGCGCCCCTGCTTAAAAGTGCTTGTGATGAATCTATAATTTGAAATGAAACAATGTGTTCAATCTGTCCGATTTGTTTTTACAAGTAGTCTCTGGTCTTTTTACATATATTATATACATGTACCATTTTAGTGCAACTCATCCTTCATTTATTTTGATTCAGACTGTACATAAGAGTCATGAGATGGCTGTGTCTACATGTGTGCCGTGGACTCTGTGAGAAATTAATATGCTTGTGATTAGGGACCAGTTCAAATGGTTTCCTGTGCTGTGCTGCTGTTTCCTGCCACCCAAGGCAACAATTACTGTAAATTCATTACTCCATAAAAGCTATTATACTACCATTAAAAGTCGATTATGAGATAGTGTGTTGTCGGAAGATAGGTGCTTGCAGGGCCTCTGGGTATCAGTCACAGATGCTCCAAAGCTAGACAATTAGAGAGCTTTAACATGTTAAATGGTTTTTATCTGGCATAAATCAAGGGAGGTAATTGATTTATCCAGTTATTGCTTAAAACAGCCAATTTGTCTCTCAATGGTATTGACAAAGTGGATATGGAAATTAGCAGGTAAAACACACCATCGTTGATTAATCTGTAACACTGAACTCTCCACCACATATTGAAAGGATGGTTTCTGCCGTTTGGTCTGGCTCAATTAAAGGAAGTGGTGATTGCAGTCAGATCTAGGGAACAATAAACAATAATATCACTAACCACAATAAAAGACTTGCTCACTGTACTTTTATAATTGTGTCAATCCCCAACCAAGATAATCGACATTATACTATCCGATTGTGCAGAAAAAGCTACTTATCTGTTCTGTTCTATATTGTTTTAACAACAACAAACTGCAGTTCTACAATTGTTAAAAAGCACGACATTATTATAAGATAATATAATTAATGTAATTTTAACTTAATATTTTAAGTACATGACATGTATAGTCATTTTTTTTAGGATATTTTCATAACATTTTTAAACTGTCTGCGTTTTTGTTGTTGTTAATCATTATCACATTTGCAATATCGTCTCATGCCTACTCTGTACAGGTTGATCATGATTTCCAAGCGCATACATTTACCAAAATAATAATATAATATAATTAGCATTATAAGAGAGGCCCATCTTGACAACTGTTCTGCTGCACAAATGAACTTGTCAGCCCATTACATGTATTATCCTTGTAGTAATGCTATCACACACAGCCGAGGGACTCAACATGATGAGATTACATTTACTGCAGTGTGTTAACAGACAATCTGAAGCATGTCCACCAATATACTTTAAAGTGCTTTGATTTCAGTGGGTCAACTCATTGCCATGGTCCATACTGACAAATTAGGATGGATTACTGAGACACTTCCACTAAACAACATCCATATTGCATAGATTGGCAACTATGAACAGAAAACAACTTGGGAATAAACTAAAATGTCAGAACCATTTCAGACTTTTGCTTATGAGTTTTTTTTAACACAAGACCTTTATTTGGCCCCAAGTGCACCTTGCAATAACTCATTTATCATTCTTCCTTTGTTTGTCTTTGCTCATTTTGTATAATGTCGCTCGCTTCCAAAATTGCAGCGCCCTGGGCAGAAGTTGGGGTATTTGTTTTGCACTGTCTGTTCAGCAAACCTCGGCTCATTTATCAAAACAAGTGTGATGGGATGCCCTGCCCCGATGCCGTTTGTCTTGTATTGATCACCTCCTGTCACGACTGTCTTTCTTGAAGGTGATTGGTGCCTTCGTCTTTCTGTTTAGCTTAATGCTTTGGCACATTAAAGTCTTTCAAAGAGAGGCAATTGAGTTAAAAACAAGTGAAAAATTGCTTTAGAGAAATTTCTACTTACTCACTACTGCCATCTATTGAATGCATTTACATACCTTTTGGCTGGCTCTTCCAATCACCAGTTTAAACCGCTTCCCTCCAACCAGATGGTTTTTGTAATTGAGTTTATTGAGGCACAGCCAACATGCCATTTTCCTATTGCTAAATATGTGATACTTTCTTTGAGTAATTTATACTTATTATCAAACTATTTGTATGTATTTAAAGTTGCACTATGTAACTTTTCTGGTGGAAGGTGCGCCACCGGCTTTTATCAGTGGAAATTGTTTTTCTGTTGTTTGAAATATTTCACAGTATGGCATTAAATTAATATCTATCGCAATGGAGACAAGCAGGTAGGCCAAGTTACAGGTCAGATCTGTGGAGAGGTGACTTCTCATAGTAAGAAGCAGTGATGTTTTGGGGCTGTCGCTGGGCAACATGGACTTTCAACTTCCTGCAAAGATTTTCTATGGGGTTGAGATCTGGAGACTGGGTAGGCCACTCCAGGACCTTGAAATGCTTCTTACGAAGCCGCTCCTTCGTTGCCCGGGTGGTGTGTTTGGGATCATTGTCATCCAGAAAGACCCAGCCACGTTTCATCTTCAATGCCCTTGCTGATGGAAGGAGGTTTTCACTCAAATACATACATGGCCCTATTCATTCTTTCCTTTACACGGATCAGTCGTACTGGTCCCTTTGCAGAAAAACAGCCCCCAAGCATGATGTTTCCACCCCCATACTTCACAGTAGGTATGGTGTTCTTTGGATGCAACTCAGAATTCTTTCTTCTCCAAACACGACAAGTTGAGTTTTTACCAAAAAGTTCTATTTTGGTTTCATCTGACCATATGACATTCTCCCAATCCTCTTCTGGATCATCCAAATGCTCTCTAACAAACTTCAGAGGGGCCTGGACATGTACTGGCTTAAGCAGGGGGACACGTCTGGCACTGCAGGATTTGAGTCCCTGGCGGCGTAGTGTGTTACTGATGGTAGCCTTTGTTACTTTGGTCCCAGCTCTCTGCAGGTCATTCACTAGGTCCCCCCGTGTGGTTCTGGGATTTTTGCTCACCGTTCTTGTGATCATTTTGATCCCATGGGGTGAAATCTTGCGGGGAGCCATATTCGAGGGAGATTTTCAGTGGTCTTGTATGTCTTCCATTTTCTAATAATTGCTCCCACAGTTGATTTCTTCACACCAAGCTGCTTACCTATTGCAGATTCAGTCTTCCCAGCGTGGTGCAGGTCTATAATTTTGTTTGTGGTGTCCTTTGACAGCTCTTTGGTCTTGGCCATAGTGGAGTTTGGAGTCTGACTGTTTGAGGTTGTGGACAGGTGTCTTTTACACTGATAATGAGTTCAAACAGGTGCCATTAATACACATAACCAGTGGAGGACAGAGGAGCCTCTTAAAGAAGAAGTTACAGGTCTCTGAGAGGCAGAAATCTTGCTTGTAGGTGACCCAATACTTATTTTACTGAAGAGTTTACCAATTAATTCATTAAAAATCCTACAATGAGATTTCCTTAATTCTTTCCCCCCATTCTGTCTCTCATAGCTGAAGTGAACCTATGATGAAAATTACAGGCCTCTCTCTTTTTAAGTGGGAGAACTTGCACAATTGGTGGCTGACTAAATACTTTTTTGCCCCACTGTAATTCAAATACAACAATATGGTTATTCTGTCTTGTCTCCATTCAGAAATAGAACAGAAGGGGTCAACATTGCTTGCTTCTTATTTGAACAGACAATCATGTTTTCTAATGTGAGGTGTAGGTGCTCTCTGGTGATAGCACAGATGCTATTGCCATTAATGGTTTATCACAACGGTGCAGGGTCCTGGTAAAGCGGCTCACAATTGAATGAATACTTCTTTTCATTGACTTTAATAGTACATTCAGACAGAAATATCCACCTCTCTCCCAAGTGCAATGAGAGGTGATTCAAAGCCAAATGTGTCGCTGTGAAAATGAATCAGGCTGAATGAAACCTAAAGCTGTTAGCATCAGGGTGACATTACCATGGAGAACCAGATTTGAGATAAACCTGTAGGTCCCAAACAACAAGTTAAGGTCAGGACCCCCATTAAAACCTCGCAAGGCAAACATGTAAGCATCAGCCTCTGTGTGTCTATGCAAATGAAAAGATCGCAATGGCTTAACATGCTAAAGAGGGCACACAAATCCCTGAAAATGTCCTGAAATTACTTAACATAAGCCGGTATCTGAAAAGGTTGACGGCGAGTGGATCAGACAGCTGTATCAACAGTCAACAAGACCTAGGTCACACAGGAAATGCTAATCGCTAATGTTAGTTTGATCCCTCTGATGGCTAGCATGGGCAGCATCCAGGAACACAGTGAATAATCCATATTGAGTAGATGCACGATTGTAGGGGTGTTGAAAAAAATAGATTCTTAAAAGGATCGGGATTCTACGTCTTAACGATTCTGAATCAATTCCAAGTTCTCAAAAATCCATTTCAAATTATGTTAATAACAGAGTTTCTGCCCCCTTTAAATTCACTTGACATTGCCTCTACAGAGTTTACATGCGTTTCTCTTCGCCAGTAAACTGGAAAAAACACGTGTTGTGCCATAACTTCATTAAAAACAGTTGTTGTAGTGTGTTTAAGTCATAGTTTGCCTATGGGGTCTCTCCTCCTCCTCGTTCTGCACACCGGAGCTGCCTCCACATACACACATAAGCACACACACAGAGGACGAGACTTACGTGAGGCCTCGCAGACACGGAGGAGAGATGCACAAGACAGCAGCGCTACTTTGAATCACTTTAGCTCTGTGGTTCGCTTTGCTGTGTTGTTAACAGCGAAGGAAAGCTAATGCGTTAACTACAGTCACAACTTGTCGGAGTTAAAGGGCCAGAGCCCCATTCATCGTAAATAGGCTTTATGATGTATTAGAAAATATCTTTGACAAATAGACCTATGTATTTAATCACTGCAGTATGGAATTAACTGGGCTTAGATCATGATCGAGTAGATCTATTTTTATTGAATCACGAACTAATACAAATAAATAGACTTTCCGGTACCTTCTTTCAGATTTTTCCTGATCTAAGAACAATTCTATTTTGTATGTACAGTTTAAATAAAATATTGTTACAGCAGGGGAACTTGAAATGTGTAAAATAAATCTTTGTTTTTTAATGAAAAATAGCTTCAGAATTTAATTTAGAATGGTTTTAGAATCGAGAATCATTTTAGAACCGAGGATTGTTTTAAATCATATCGGGGCCCCAATAATCGAAAACAAATCAAATCTCCAGGGACTTACAGATTCACACTCCTGCACGATTGTGTTGTTTCCGCAGTGCTTTTGCTGCTCCATTGACCTGCAACCTCTGAACTACAGCTATCAATGGAAATCGGTGGCATTTTTTATATGAATACGTGACATAGACATGTGCACAATTACAGCACTCCAGGGAGATAATGGTGCAAGTATTAGACAATGGAAATGAGAGCAGATAAAAGCCTCTATTGTTCTTAGGGGACAATAGACAATAGAATGCCCACAGAATATAAGTGCACTAAGCATAATCCTAAGTATGTTAATGTGAATGCCCTGTAGTAATATAAGAACTTAATTATTTATTTTCATTTGAGTCCCAATTTGCAATTAGACTGGCTGAGTGGCCCTGTTGTATTCTCACATAACACCACTAGATGCTATCTACATTACTGCTGTATATCCATATCCTTCCCAGAGCTGTGCTTAGTGAAGTTTTGTGTATTTTTGGAAGCACATGTCTGTGAGAAACTTTTCTCAACTATGAATTTAAGTGCAACTATAAATCCAGGTTAATTCAGGTCTTCAGTCTGTTCTCGGGGTTTCAACTGTGACCTCTATGAAGCCAAATGTGGCAAAGTTATGTGTCAGAAAGAAAACAACTCAGTATATGTGTTAAGTTTGAAAAGTTCAAAATATAAGCATATTGCACAAGATTGTTTTGCTAAAAATGCTAGCGGTGCAGGCAAGTTTAAACTGTACTAAATTGAGCATATTGCTGCTGTAATGGAGTATTACATTGTTCTAAATATGAAAATAATAAAATGTCTCAAATTTATTTGACTCTGTGGACATTTTTACTTGATATATTTTTTGGCCCTCCAGTGCCATGACAGTGCCTAATGTGGCCGCAGGCTGATTTGAGTTTGAGACCCCTGATATAAACAAGCTGTTTTGTGGTTACTTGAGTGATAAATAACAGCTACATAACACATTTGGATCAGTTTTGTATTATTTTATTTATGCTTTAAGGAAATAAATGCTCTTTTCAGTCTCTGCACTGGTATCAGTTGATATCGGGCATCGGCAGATACTTAAAGCTAAAGTATAGAAATCGGTATTGGAATTGAAAAAGCTGGATTGGTCCATCCCTAGACAGAAAAAGAGCTGAGGCCACTGTGAGCCAGAACAAAGGCCAGGTGAGGGGAGGAACAGGTTTCACATCTGCAGCCTGTAAAAAAAAAATCTTAATAAACTTACAGATGCTAGCTTTAAATCAGTTATTGCTTTTATTCATTTTTCTTATTACGTGTGTTTCTATATTTTCACAATGTGGGCACTTGGTTACAAATACTTCCATTCTTCCAACTTCCATTTATATTCCTCATTCTCTCTTCAAAACTCATTTCTGCTAGTGCGTAAAGTTACAAGATAGGCCCCCAATGCAAGGATATCTATTTGATATTTTGCCCATTTTTTGTGCTGCAGTCATTTTTGCATGTAGGATTGTCAAAAGTATCAAAATCCAAATACATATCTATATTAATGGCCTTGACTGATATAAGGAATAGTATACGATCACATTAAAAACATTCTATTAAAGTGTTTTTTTATTATCATTGTGGCATTGAAAACTTTGAAATTTTAGTATAGGGACAACACTATTTGCATGATCCACAGTTATCCAGTTAAAGGGCCACTGCGTCTGGCACTCCACTGTCTGTCACACTCATTAGCAGCTCATTAAGAGATTGGAAATCATTTCACCCGGGATCACGGAAATATTATGAAAATATTCCTGTCGCTTCACAGGAAAGTAAACGCAATCCAAATCAAGGCATCATGAGTGATCTACACTAATTTGTATAGTAGCTTAAGAAAAAAAATGTTAAAATGTATGTTCAAATTCAGAACACTTTTAAGTATTGTGGTAAATGGAGGAGCAAGAAATATAATTATCCTATATAATCCTTAAACTCATGAACAGAAGTGAGCCTATTTTAGGGCCAATAAAAAGATGTATTCTGAAGGGAAATATATGAGAAGATTTGAATTTGTATAGTTCATTTAAAACATTACATGTATGATGGATGAACTGGTTTAATTAGAGGAATTATTCACGGGTTTCAGCTTACACGCGACATTCTAAGGACTTTTGACCATTAGAAGATTTTTTTTTTTTTTTTCACTTTTTGCTATAGCAATACACAAATACACAATGGAAAACCAAGAGACAAGTGAGTGCTAACCAGTACACCAGAGGGCTACCAACACTGTTTTATATGTAAATGGACCATTATACTAATTGTTATTTTTGATAAACTTGTGCCATTGTTCTTTGCAGAGGATATTCTATTATCTAAATAACTGCAGCCTTTGCAATTTGATAATTGTGCCAACTCAAACTGCAATTTCGATTCAATGCCAATACATTGTGCAGCCCTACCTATCCAGCAAGGATGCTGAAATTACCCTCTCACCCAGTTTATTTCATTTTTATTGTTGCCTGCTTATACATTTTCTCCTATGGCTTTGGCCTGAGTGCATTTCTGCTGACGAGCCTGGAGCACTGCAGACAAACAATCCAACCGACCAAGCGCTGTGTTATTTTCTAACCTGGCTCTGATAATCCTGTCCCCCGGGGAGCGCAGTGACATTCACTGTTTCACTGAGAGCACGTTAGGTGAGTCAGTGTGTGTGGCTGGGTTGCTCTCTATTACCATAATGATGAGTCAGTGCTGTTCTCTGCTGGACCCTCCTGTCCTCTCCTGTCCACTCTCTCTTATGGTCTCTCTTTTATGTCTCCTTTCCTTCGTCCTCTCTTTCACCTGATCCTACCCGCACCTCCTCTATTCTAGGACTGTTCTGTCAGCCCATACTGTATGTGCAGGGTAGTAATTAGTTATACTGACAAAATACTTACAAGGGCTGCACATTTAATCGCAGAATCAAAATCACAATTTCACTGGATGCAATTAGCTAATAGCAAACGCTGCATTTTTTTAAGTACCATATTTTCCTCCACAACTAACAAAATATCTTGTCGTATTCTGCATAAAACCGCTAACCCTGTAGTTTAGATCTGTGCAAACATGCTCTGAAATGTGATTCTTGTATTATTTTCTCAGTTCATATTTCAGTAGTTTTGACAATTCTTCTGGATGTGTTTAAAATGTGAACTTTGAACAGAATCCTATTATTGAAAGATGAAATGTAAATCTAATCACAGTTGCAAAGACTGTCAGAAAAATCGCAATTACGGTAGATTTTTTTTTTTTTCAAATTATATTGTTCAGCCCTATTACTTACTGTACCTCTATTTTTCATGTATTATCATGTTACAAAATAAAGGTTGACAAAAATACCACCATGGCTAAACTAGACAACTAAAACATTACTGACTGCTGGAGAACATTATGTGATGAAGTCATGTTATGCAGTGATGACAAAATTAGAGGATTACTGACAACCAAGCCTGTGATCTTATAGTTTTTTGGGTTTTTTTTTTGTTATTTTCTGTTTTGTGCAGTATCATTTCATAATATGCTGCATCTGTTCTGACAATAGATGGAAACAATCGCCTTCGCACCTGGTATATTTACACTGTACATGTTCATTAATATGCAGTATCCATATCAAATGAAGAACTACATTTTTTTGCTTTTTACCAGTTACTAGCATAATTACTTGACTACATTTTACATAATACTATTTTGAAGTAACAATTTACTCTACCATACTCTTACCTCTGCATACAGTATATCCACCAACCCTTTCCTCTTTCCTGTTTAATGCTCTTGTTTATTCTCTGACTTTGCTGACACAACACTTTCAGGTTTACATTGTACTCCTACATCCAGGAAGCAGCATGTCCAATATCACAGGCGGAGGTGGAGGTCTGCAATGTCGTATGTCCTCATTAACCTGCAAAGTGATGAGTGCCCATGGACGCAGGCCAAACTGTGTAAACAAGCCTCTCCACTGTTTTTGTCATGTCATTTGTGTTAACGCTGAAAACAATCTGATTGTTCTGTTCATGCCTTGTTTTATCTATGGCTTTTTTGTATGTATAACTTTATTTTTCCTACAAGACTGGGTTGCTGATTAGAAGGTATAAATATCCCCAATGGAGTGAGTAGAGGAAGGCAAAGCTAAGAGAGAAAACAGCAGTGGGGCTCTATTATTAACCCAACATTAAATGAATTTACAATATGACGATTACGATTTACAATATGGCAAAACTTACGTCTTGCACAAAGTTTTATCAGTATATCCTAAATATTGATAAATCACCCTAGTCTGAAACCGTTTTTCTTATTTCAGTTTGTAAAGTGACAAAGGTTTGAAACAGAGTCGAAAATTGTGAATGCTTTTGTGACATTACATCATTGTTGTGTCACATTTCTTTGTCAGTGTGGAGCAAATCCTCTGACTTTGTATAAACTGAACAGCAGCGATTGCCACGGCGTCTCAGCGCTCTCATGTTTGATCTTATAGTCCAAAAGCATTACCACAAAATCAAAGCCGTACTTACAAAGTCATTCATCGTGGTCCTTCGAGAGCTACAACTGGTGGTCTGGTTCAAAAGAAAACACGAATGCACAGGGCCCCCCGACTGTGGCGCACTGGCTCCATCTGATCAAACACTGACCTGTTTAGTTCATGACTGATCAAAGCCTGATGTCTATTAACCCTTGTTGAAGCTAAAGTCTTATCAAGAAAACTACAACCCAAGACACAAATACACTTGGGAATGTATGTCCTCATCTGATCAACAAAGATTACCTTAACTCCCGAAATTAACAATAAAGACAAAAGATTTTGGATAATGCAAGGCACATATGACTTAAAGTATTAGATAGATAAATATTTGAGTAATTCTAATGGAAATAATAATGACAATTTAGATTTGGACAAGTTCATACAGTAACAATGACTACAGTGGGATTAAATCCATGGACTAAAAACAAGCAAGAGAATTTCTTTAAGAGGAAGTTATGGACAAAGATGGAGCCACATCTCATCCTCTGAGCTGTGAGGCATGTGCTTTTTATTTTCACTTTCAGCACACAGCGATTTAGCCTCAATGAGCGCATTTTCAAAGGACACGAAAGGTTTCGTAGACCCTGAGCTCATATTATATACCTAGTACACACATGAAATTAGTGCTATTTAATGAGTAAATCTCCAGTGTGTACGTACCTGTGCGAGTAAACGAGTGAAGTTTGTGTGTTCTGTGAATGTAGTGAAAAAACATTTGACACAGCCTAAGCGTGCTTCTCCTTTCTGTACTGTCGACCCATGATATACGGACACTATATCAGCTCTGAACTTTTATTATGCTTTTAACATAAAGGCTAGCGGATTAGCTTTTAGCACCATGCATATTTACGGAAGCGCATGGATGCTCCGTGTCGTGGTCTGCTTCTGTAGAATGCAGGGTGCAAGTGGGGTAAGGCGGGGAGCGGGGTATACAATGTGGACATAGGTTTTAACCAAGAGTGTAAAGGGCTTAAACGCTGCTGTGAGGTGCGCTGCTTTTCCGACAGACCCAGTGAAATAAATGAGGCGTCAATGCCACCAGAATTGATACCGTAGTATACTGGCTATCGTCCCATCCCTAATTGAGTATCAACGCTATTCTTTAGCACCGAAATCAAGTCAACAATTTTAGTATTGTTTGTAGACTACCAATATTAAAAACACAATGTATAATACTGCTATGACAAGTGTCTCTCGTGCCATTTGTCTTCTATCATTTCTATCATCTCTAACTAATTTTATCAATTATTACAGCAAATATATCATTAAATAGCCTGCGACGATTGTATTAGTGTTGTCACTATGAATACTCCAAGTTTATATAAGTGAAAATAAAGAAGAATAAAAAGATATTTTTTGCAAAGAAACTCTGTCTTGTGATTTTGCAACATGACGCTGCTTTACGTTCTTTGATTCTGACGCGGGTTTGTGACATGCTTTACGTTATTTAACTCATGAGCGCTGAACGATGGACGCGCAACAGGTTGAAGTTTCACGCCCGGAATCGCAACAGACAGAGACAGCTACGCAGGCCGCCCAAGAAGAAGCACTTTCACCGAAAAGAGGGGGTACGTCTGTGATTTGGTTACATTTTGGGTTCAAGAGGTCCGACACGGAGCAGAAGACATCCATATGCAAACTATGCTACAAGACTATTCCCGCGCCCGATGCCAACACAACAAACCTCTTCTATCACCTAAAGAAGCTCCACGAAAAAGAACACATAAGAATCCAAAAAATCCGAGCTAAACCAAGTTGTGAAACAGAGTTGTGAAAAGAAAAACCATAGCCAGCCGAAGATAAAGCAGTGTTTCGCACAAGGCACATCATATGAGAAAACGTAAGTATAACGAAAAGTAAGCAATGAAATTTTTGTCAAACTTTTCAGAAAATAACTGAGAACATACTTTATTGCGGTATATTGTGATATATATCGTTATCGTGATATAAAATAATCCATATCATGATATATGATTTTTTCCATATCGCCCAGCACTAGTACCAACTGATAATCATTCAAATAAAGCAGCAAACTAACATAGAAATAAGCAACTGTTTCTTACAAGTTACCCCTATGTCTTACCTATTGATTGTTACTGGAGATTACTTTCTAAGAAAACAGACTAAAATGGGATTATTTTGAGATAAGACAAGACACGCACCCTATTTTAATTTCACAATCTCTTGTTGAACACAAAAACACTTGAGAATTCAAAGGCTCCACTTACTTATATTATACAGCATGCAATCAAAATCAAATAGACCTCTCCAAATTTCTTAGTCATTAGTATTACTTGAAGAGGCGCAGTGGCGTGGTCCTTATAGTGGAGACTGAGGTGCTCTCCACAAAATTCAGAGGTAATTGTCCACGTTTTGGGAAATATGGCTTCCAATTACCATAGAGCAGTTTGGGCGGGTGTGTGAGTGTACAATAGCACTCACTGACAGACGGTTTATCATTTTGTTCGTCACTGCAGCATCTGCCTGTCCCCTCCTCAAGGCGCGCGGGTTCAATCAACACCAGCTGCCACAGAGGAAGGAGGAGCCATCAGCAGTCTCTTTACACTACAGCTGAAAGCACACAGACCCAAACCGATGGCAAAATACCAAAAATCACACAAATCAAGATCTTCTCAGCCTATAACATGCACAAAATGCCAACCCTTCAGCTAGGTACTCCTACAACTCACTTACACTCTCACTCGTGCTTAAAACATGCACAATTAGGCAAAATCTTCAAGCTAGGAAGTCAAGACAAATCCTGATTGGCATTTGGCATTATTGGGCCATACTTAAAATATTATGCAAATTTGACCTTTTAACCATTAACCATTATAATGTTGTCCCCGCGCCAAAAAGACACCTGCAGTTGTATTTTGTTAACGTTAACATTAATCCAAAAGCATGTTTAAAAGAAAATTAAAGCCACAAGAATGCATAAAATGTGTTCTTTAAATTGTATGGACAAACTAGAGGTGGAAATACATATTGATACTTTGCAGCTGATGGCATCAACATACCTGGGGGGGGGTGTGATGATAACTGTAAGCATGCCCTGTGTGAGGCTTTGTAATACTTTAATCTGAGCTTGAGCTGAGTCTGAGGAGAGTGCATAACATCCTGCGTGACCGGCACCACCCTGCTTATCACCTTTTCCACCTGTTGCACCAGAAGGTAAAGGTCCATACAGGCCAGAACAACCAGACTGACCAACAGCATGTATCCTCAGGCTGTGAGGCCGCTGAACAGTGCCCTCCTCCCCTCTCTGCCCCCCTCCCATGGACAATAACCACATCCACCACTACAATAACACTGAACTGGACTTGCATTGTTGTATAATGACATAAAGCTGCACATATCTGACTGTATGTCCCTGTGATGTACTTCACTGTTGTTGCCTTTATGCTACCACTATGACTGTTTATTACATAAGTTCTGCACTGAACATCATTATTGTGTTAATGTTTACATTGGGATTATTTATGGGGTTATGGGATCGAGTCTTGCACCTTTGATATTGTGCAGCAAAACTTATGACAATGACAATAAAATCTTGAATCTTGAGCTTTATTTTAACACAATCACCCTAAAGAACTGACTTAGTTGGAACTACAACAGGTGAGAGGATTTGTGCTGTTAAACAAGTCCCTCTCAAACAACATTACTGTCAAAAGCTGGCTAGCATTAGCCAACAGTTTTTTAGTTAGTCACACACACCTTTTTTGTTGAAAATCAGACACCTAAACGGGACCATGAATGCAAGTATTGATCACTGGCTCCTCAAAATGTGTTGTTTAAATCCATTTTGTATTTTTTATTGAGTTTTCAGACAATCTTAAAACTCATTTGGCTGCGTTTGCCAATGTATGCATTGTGTCTCCATGGTAACAGGTGAACATTAAACCAATGCACATACATGTAGAACACCCCCAGCATGATGTCACTGTAAAGTATCAATATTCAATTATCACAAATGTGAATGTTGTTATGAATATATGGCAAAATCCAAATATTGAGAAGTAGTTTAAATTTAAAATGTGAAAACATATTTTTTTTTTAAAAAGAACCATGTATGTTTCTATCTTTCAAACCAGGATATGCATGGTTATTTCTGCACATTTGTGGCAATCATACAGTCTATTCACATTTGTTTCTGATTAGCGTGATCAGAATACTAAAAACAAAAAAATTAAGATATTCATTTTTGTCAATATTGCCCACCCTCAGGACAAACCATTTCTGACTAAATACATTTCATATGCGGTGCACGCTTCCATTTGCATCTTACAATTTCACTACAGTCCAATTGACAGCAGCATATGTCAAACTGTCAAAATGTAACCTTCTTCTGTAATACTAATTTATAGCCTTGTGAGATTAAAGAACCCTCAAATGTGTCATCATTGGCTATTATTTCCGAACTTAGCATTTTGATGGCTTTAATTTGTCACAGAAAAACAGGAAACTGGTAAACAATGCACCATTTCCACATCAAATTGATGTTTAAGCTGTTTGTCTGCCTCATGAGAAATTATGCACAGGAAGGTGAACTTTGGAAAGGTCAAAGCACATAATTGCGAATCTACAACACAAGACAGGCAAAACATCAAAAAAATGGGCTGAAGATGACCCCGTAACATCAAGAACTCAAATGTATTTTTATAGGGAAATGAAGCACTGGGCATCGAATATATTGCATATTTAAATATTGCATATTTCAATGGCTTTACAGAAGTTGTACGAGGCAAAAGGGCCCATAAGAGCTGATTGATTCACTGACCTAGTATTTTTGCAGTCTATAGTTGACAGACAATGTGTGTCAGAATAAGCAGTGCTGCAGCCTTGTGTGCAGAGTGAAGTGGGACATCTCTGTCAACACAAATTCTCTTATCTATGAGACAAAACATGGAGTTGTCAAAGAGGTAATTTATGTATTAAAAAGAGGCACTAGAAAAAACAAATTACTTTCTCTTCCCTTCTCTTTAAACCCCCCCAAAAATCAAATGAACTGTTTAAATTTACACAATCCCAACGCAAAATAGTAATTGCCTTGCTATTGATGATGGGACTGGGAGGTTTGAGACCCTGACAAAATTTAGGAATGGTTGCAACAAGTGCATCTAGTAGTCGGCCTGTCACATTATAATGACAATATCGACATTTGCTCGGTAAATTACAATTAACAATATTTTTATGTTGATCATATCCTACTGAAATTTTTTGTATTTCATTTTGTATTTTTTCGTGAGTTTTCAGATAATCTTAAAACTTTTTTTTGACAGTGTTTGCTAACGTGTGCTTTGTGTCTTCATGGTAACCGTGACGATACATGTAGCACACACTCAGCATCATGTCACTGCAAAGTATCAATATGGGAAAAACATTTTCCTCCCTCAATATAAAAAAATAAATAAATCACCTTTTGTGACTTGTGACTATTTTACATGGAAATGGGATACCATTGTAACATCACAGCAGAGTCTTAACTTGAGAATGAAGCCATATGGTACTAGACAGAGAAAAATAAGACATTTTTCAGAGCTAAACCAAACAACTATTTTTCACTTGCAGTAAAGATTCCCTGGCAGGTTGATATTTGACAGTTTAGGGAGGTATTTTTCTGAGAGGCAGTAAAAAATGGAGGCAGTGCTCTGAGCCCATTCTGCTGTGTTCTCTAAATGTGCCCAAATCTCTAAATTGATTTGGAGCCTTTTGGTGAGAAGCAGATTTTCATTATCAGCCTCAGCAGTTCACTCCACTAAAAGACGCTGGCACATTATCCAGGCAGGGCCCCCCTCGCCCCCTCCTAATCTGCTTATCAGCCCCGATAGTGGGAGCCTGAATGGGCTGCACTAATGGCAACTGCTCAAATACTGTTCTTCTCTGAACACTAGCATTAACCAGCCAGCATCACTAAAGACATGATATGTCTACAGCTGTTAAATTCAGTCAATTTCTAACATTTCTACATTTAATTATGTTGGCTCTTCATATAGTAAATATATGCATTATAATTCATATTTACTATGCTTGCAAATATGTCCAATGATAAGAACAATATTTATAACTCAGGTTTACTACAGCCATACATTTTTACTGCCATTTAGCCACTTAACCATGAAGAATGTGTGACAAGTGTGTTTCAGGACTCACACAAAATCTGAAACAATTTAAAGTAAAAAAAAAAAAATGTTACTTCTGCTGTTCTGTTGTTCTGCTTTAACTCACCATATTAAGTTTGGATTTGCAGGTGCTTTATGAATTATGAATGAGATCATCCCTACAGCAATGATAGAGGCTTACATAACTAAAGAAAAACACATCTTACAAATTAGACTTGGACAAACAACTATGAAATTTAATCTTTCTAAGCTAAACAAAAAGTTGCTTTTGGCAGAGAACTTGAAATGGTGTTAAAGAAATTGGTGTGCAAATGGAATTAAGAGAGTAGCAGAAGGTTGTATATTCCTAAATTAATGTATCCTGGTGGACTAAAACAAAGTATGTAGCAGCTACTTACTTTGTTGTGCATTGTATCTTATGTTTTCAAATTAGGTATGCACCAATCCAGCTTTTTCTGTTCCAAAAATAATGAATTTCCTTTAAACAAAATAAAATGAGAATAAACTGATCCAAATATGTAATGTAGATTTTATTTATCCTTCAAGTTACATTTTTTTTTCTGGATTGTTGGTGATATTTGATACCAGTATTGGATCGGTGTATCCCTAATTCAAATGGGTCTCTGCTGATACAGGAGCTAAACAGCCTTTCTTCAACCCATGTTTAAACCATGCAACAAAATAATTGGATCTATCCCAAATGAATCATGATCTGATATGCTATTTTGGTTAAATTGTCAGGATTCAGTGCTTCTGTCTAATGCTGCTCTATGCTCTAATTAACCTAAGACACACTCCCAAGGTATTCCTCCAATGGATCAGCCTCCGTCATGAGTGAGTGACAGGTAGATTTAACCAATCACATTGAAATAGTTATATGAACTTGGCATTATCAACCATTCCTAGTGCAAACATTTATGAATAGGGGTTTTGTTTTTTGTTGTTTTGTTTTTTTTTACTTTCTGAATCTGCACAAACAACACACGTCAAAATCTAAAAACATTTTTCTCAGTGACTTCTTGTGAAGCATATTTCTTTTGGACCTGTCAGAGCAGCAGGAGGTTGAGCTAGTTAAATCAAAATCCTTGGTCTATTTTCACCCTGCTGCTTTCGAAATTGAAAAAAAATTATACAGTGGCAAGTGAAAAAGTAGGAATTTGAATTTTACAGGCAGATAAAACACATTTTAGAGGCGCACCCAAAAAAGCGCTGATTTGGAATGAATCGTCGTGCTGCGTGAAACTGGGAAAATCAGAATTTCATTTTGAATTAAAGATTTCTGTTCTTATGTACGAGTGGTTACGGTACACTGTGGTAGGCCAGTCACAATTACGCGCGCATTGCGCACTCAACATCAAATTTCTGATGTAATAAAAATATTAAGTCCAAACTCACCCCGTGTAGTCCCGTTTTGCCCGTCAACGCTCTTCAACAGCCGACTCAAAAACTGTCCATCCAGGGCCTTTTCCCATTTCAACAGCTACAAAAGCACGAAGAGTCATTTCAATACTTGAATATTTGCTTTTAAGCCATAGGCTACCAAATTCATCCATGTGTAGCTAAAAGCATCAATGCTGAGTTTAGAATATCATGCAAAACATGTGTCAGCCACATGGTCATTGGGCTCACACAGGTCCGGTCAAAATTATTAATCAGTTATTATTTCTGACAAAAATAGACTCACCTGCATCTCTCTTCATGAATGAAGAGAAAGGTGTGTCTTTTTTAACACCCAAACGACGAAACAACATTACTACTAGGCCTACTACTACCACTTTGAATACTTGCTCTTTTTATAGATCCGTGGTTTTAGTTACTTGATCAAATGGACTCTATGCTTACTTTTCTGTCATGAGAGTGCCCCCTGTTGATTTAAATGTGCCCTGCATCTTTCTGCACCCGAGCCGTCACAGTGGGCTAAAGAATATAAACCAGGATCAAATTCAACAATGTGCGATCAGAACTGCTACAGTAATCATCCATAAACCTACTAATAAACCATACATACATTTAGAAATGAAATGCTGGCTTAATCCACTGACACTGCTGCCTCTCTAGACTTGGGAAATTTGAACGCTACACTGACTTTTTGTTTCGAATGAGAAAATGGCAAAAGCTGATGAGGCAGATACTCCCATCTATTAAAGTCAGTCTGGATTGTCCCTGCGAGGTGTGTGTCTGCGTGGGCTTTGCCGGATGATTTAAAGGCTTGCCACTGAAAAAAGAAGAGGTCATTAATAATTATATATTTGCATTTTGCTTTGTCGTCATGTCATATGTCCCTCTGCCCGGGAGCTACTGCTATTACCTCTGCTTGTTGTCTGCCTTGATCAGTGTGCTCATTTTTTTTTTTTTTCTTATCAGGGACCATGGGTTGAATTGAAATGTTTTGGTGGAGGAATAGCAGTTCTTTTTGCAGCAGTTTTGATATATGCACAGTACAATAAATTAGTGTTTATAATCAGGTCTCCAGTGTTTATAGATATTGAACACTAGACATAATGCACAAAAGAAGAAAAAATGTAATGTTTTAATTAAATGGTAAGAAGATGGCAACAGATTACAGTGCAATTGTAATCTGATCCCTGAGATGATGGCTATATATTTTTCATATATTGTGACAAAGATGCTTTGTCACAATATATTCTTCCTATTGGTCAGCTTCAGTCATGCCCCGAGTGAGTGAAGTGAGTGAGTGAACTTTCAGACAAAGCAGATTGTAGCTACATGTATAAAACTGAAATTGTGATATAGAAAACTGTGATATCATTTTTGGCACTTCATTTAGCACTCTTAACCATTGTTGCTGGACTGACAAATAAAGTACCAAAAATACACAGCCAATCATAATACAAAGGTTGCCTGTGCAAAATATTTATCTTAGGTATATAGGCCTAAAATTAGTAACATTTACTAACCACACCTTCAAAGTTATATTCTGAACATACAGGCTATATAGGTTGTGTATGAAGCCTTTTCATTGCTTGTTGTTTTCATGTACACTGAAAGTAAAGCAATTAAAATTATTAAGCTGATTTAGCTGCAGACATAAACCCTTGATATACCTTATACCTTACTGAAGATGCCTGGACACCTTTCATTGCATCTAATTGCAGCCAGGCAACTGGGAGGTGGAGCTAATAGTAAAGCTTTATCACATGATGGATGGAAGCTGAAACATTAAGAGACATACACGTTTTTCGACAGCAGCTATAAATCTTGGTTCATGCATGAAGCCACAAACATATTTGCATCTCTCATTTCACAGCATAAAATTAGCTGCAAAACATGATGGGGCAGACCAGGCCTGTTCCATGGATCACTAAAGCAGGATTTGTAAAGAATAATTTCAGATCCAAATTTGGAGACTGAAAATGTTAAAACATTACTCATAGAAATGCACGGTCTGTGCAGTTTTTGCTTTTTCATGTTATTCATCTTTGCTATATTGATGAACTTTCCCCCACCCCATGCCCCCTCTATGCATAACTTCTTTTCATCACCACCAATGGCACAGGGAGCCAAGCCTAAAATGTACTCATCTCCACAATCCTTTGCACAACATTGTTTTTAAGATGGTTTAAGGATTACTTTTTGACAGTTGTCTATACTAATCGTGTATAAAAAGACCGTGGGCTATCTATAGGTTATATTGTTATAAAGGGTTTATGAATAAACCAGTCCCCATTAAATCTGCAATGTAGCAGCTCATTGGAAATTGCAAACAGATTTTACTCAAAAATAAAAAATAAAAAAAGTTGTCTTTGTAATAGTTTTAATCTTTTGCAAAAGTGGGACAACACAGAAGGAACAATGGTTGTTCAGCGATGCCAAGAGTGGGGCGCTCCCAGACTGGACATTTACACAGAGAAATGCATTAGCAGTGGCATTTGTAACAGTACGTAGAACAGTACGGGATCTGATATGTCCAGTAATGAAGAATGTGGGTTTTTTTTTTCCATTACACCAGCTATATTAAATGTAAATAGCCCTACAAAAACCGTAAAGTAGTTGAAAACCCATTTTCAGCTGAGAACATTCGCTCATAAGCAGGAGACTTATGGTAAATGAGATGTCTCACAAATGTGGTGAGATCATTTGTTTCTCCACAGGCGATCACACAAAAATGCCTCAGTAAATAAACACCTGCTCGGGAAACAATCACATAATTAATTCTACCCCAGATTCCATTTTTCATGTTGTTGTTTGCTAATTACCTCAGCCTGGCATCTTCTTTCCTTCTACAGCGCCTACCATGTATGGAAAAGTTGTGAAAAGTGAAAGAATTAAATGTATAAGCCTTTAAAATGGAGAGTTGATAAAATGTAAAAAAATTACTTTACAATATTTTGTCTGGTGCTTTTATTTTGAAGTTGCGTGATTGTGTCAGGTACGCACCCAAGAGCATGTTGGAGCATTTTGCAGCTGATCGGTGAGAGGAGAGCACGGCGTGCTGCTCCATGCGCTACTTTTAATACATTCTAAATCTAAATTTCGCGACTGACTGTCAATTTCGCGACTGACTGTCACTATTTCCTCATGTCCGTCATGTGCATCCTGCTTATAATAATTCTACTTTTTAATAGGTCTACGATTTGCTTCCGCGGTAAGTAGTTAAGTTGTTAAGTTGTTTTTCTTTGTGATCAGTGTTACTAGAGTGTGTTTTGCATATATGTTTTGTGCTTTTTTCATTTAGGACAAGAGCAAGAGCAACAGTGGCCATGTGGGGATGGGAACCTGCGCTTTGCCTCTTATTATGGGGATCATATGGTGTTACAAAAGTCTCCGGAGAGGGCCGTGCTGTGGGGCTGCGGTCCAATGGGGGAACAGGTCACTGTTTGTGTACAGGGTCCAACTACTCAGAAAACACTGGGCACTTTCTCAAATGGTAGGTCCTGACGCAGAGAGAAGTGCATTCAGCTTAAGCATGTCAGCATATCAAAGAGTTAATTTGTTTTTAATGCTGGCCTAAATTTTAGACTTAGATAAACTTAAGTGATTCACAGTAGCTAAAAGTTGATTTGTTGGAGACATTTTAGGCAATCACAGTAAATAGTTCAATTGGGATTACTGATTAGAAGCATTTAGTGGCTTCAGTTATGGTTAATTTGTTTCACCAAAAGTATAAACTGCAAACCTACTTGAATGAAAACAAACAGGTTTTCTCTTCTCTGCAGTTAATGGAATGAAACATAACTAGTTTTTCTTTAATTACTTGCATCTTATACTTTCCCATATTTTAGTTGTAATAGTATAATATAGTAATATATCTTGTACTTGATGTTCTGGTCTTTAATCAGAATCTGGGATGTGGCACGTGATGCTTGACCCTATTGCAGCTGGTGGCCCATACAACATCACAGCCGTTTTGACCAACCCCCAAAACACCTCAGTCACTTTGGTAGATGTCTTGTTCGGAGATGTGTGGCTGTGCAGTGGCCAAAGCAATATGTACTTTCAAGTCTCACAGGTAAAGCAAAAAATGGTGTTAAAAATATACAACATAATGCAATATCATGCTTTCTTTGTCCAATAGATATTCAATGCATCAGAGGAGCTGGCCCTAGCATCCAAATATCCACATGTGAGGTTTTTTATGGTAGGCTTGGTTCAGAACAACACTGAGCTGCTTGACTTGATTAAAGTCAGTATTCCTTGGTCTGTGCCCAATAAAAGTAAGACTTCACTTAGCACTATACTATATATTCATTTACGTACTTATGGTTGCATGTTTATTTCACTCTTCCCTTTTTGTTTTTAGAGGATTTGGCTTCCTTTTCTGCTGTGTGCTGGCTGTTTGGCCGTTACCTGTACAAGACGTTAAAATACCCCATTGGTTTGGTAGAGTCCAGCTGGGGAGGCACCCCTGTGGAGGCTTGGTCTTCACACAGTGCACTTCAGAAGTGTGGTCTTGATTACCCAGATGAAAAGTAACCAAACAGAAATAATATTTATATTTTATTACCCAAACTATTTTATAGTATTTTAATTTCCACTTTTTTGTGCAAGTTCTTTTGGTCCTAATTCAAATTCAGTCTTGTGGAATGCAATGATTCACCCATTGCTTAATTTGACCATCAAAGGAGCAATCTGGTATCAAGGTAATACAATACAAATTATCCATAAGTATAATGTAGTTTTACCAATAAATGTGTTCAACAGGAGAAGCAAATGCAAACTATCACAAAGACTTGTACAACTGCACTTTCCCTGCCATGATCGATAACTGGAGGATAGCTTTCCACGAGGGCTCAAGGGGTCAGACAGCAATCCAGTTTCCTTTTGGATTTGTACAAGTTAGTAAAAAGCTATTTCATGCTTCAAGTGAGAAACTTGTAGTACTATTACTTATTTCCATCTCTAATTTGTGAAAGTATATGGTCAAAATCTCTAACCTTGGACAGCAAGGTGGATTCTCACGATATCTGTGAGCTCACAAAGTCACGAGAATCCATCTTGGCATGTACCTGCCGTAAGGGTAATTGGTTAGGCGGACCAATCACAGAGCAGCATTGAGGTTTGTGCGGAAGCCAAACGCGAAGTGCCCAGAAGAACCAAAACAAACATGACGTACTTCAGCGTATTTTAGCGTCAATAAGGACTATTTTGTTTGTGAAAAACATGCAGAAAGTAAGCGATTTGTTGAGTTATGGACAGGGAAGATGTCTGTGCTTTTTACTCAACTAGATGTAACAAAAATTAGATTTTTTTTGGCTGAGCCAGGTTATAAAGTCATAACTATGAACTGGAACAAACAATTGTGCCCTCTATCCAGTTGAGTACATATAAACACAATTCTACCGATGATGGTTTTCCTGACATACGCTGGCACCAAACCGCGGACTACGGCTTTGTCCCAAACCCGAGGATGAAGAACACCTTTATGGCTGTGGCTATGGATTTGCCTGATGAAACATCTCCCAGTGGAACGTAAGAGATATTTATGAGTGTAATGCTTTGGATTCAACTTTGATGCCCTACTATGTAAGTAAATACTTAATTTTCAGAATCCATCCACGTGATAAGCAGGATGTTGCATACAGACTGACACTTGGTGCAAAAGCTGTGGCTTATAATCATTCTCTGACTTTCCATGGTCCTTTCCCTGATCTTATTTTGCCTCAAAAAACGTATGTGAACATTACATTTGATCAGCAGCTTTCAGTCGCACCATCTGAAGACATATTTGAGGTAAGATAACATGATTCTCATTTTTGTTTCTATTTTTTACTCTGTATAACTTTTCTGGTGGAGGACACATAACCTGCTTTTCTCCATTGAGATTTTTATGCTTTTGTCTGAAATGTTCCACAGTTTGGCATTAAACTTGTCTGTTTTGGTTTTTTGTTCCAGAATACTTTGAAAACAAATTTTTAGGTGGTGTACCATCCACCAGAAGTTACATAGTGCACCGTTAACATCTAGGTTACCTGTTTTACTGTGTGAGATAAACCACTAAAAGACAAATTAAAATAAGTGTTTAATGTTTCTTTCACCAGATATGCTGCTCTGCCAGTATCTCATTATGTGGGCCACAGGCCAATTGGGTGTCTGCTCCCATTAAAAAGTGGGACAAAACAACAATACAATTATCTACAGAGTCATGTCCCCCGTCTGATCAAGTGGCTGCTGTTCGATATGCATGGAGAGACTGGCCCTGTGACTTTAAGGCTTGTCCAGTTTACGGCTCCAAAACCTCTCTACCTGCTCCACTTTTTGTTATTAACCTTCAGTATTCGTCTGGCTGGAGAAGACACATTGCAACTGATCATTACTTAAACACTGGTGATGGGCAAAAAGTAGATGATGGTTTGTTATAGAAATAATTACACCTGGAAATCGCATTCTATAAAAAGGGAGGATAATCTTTATAATGGAAAACAATGACAGCAGCTACATTTATCATCTTTTATTTTGTTATAACACAGGCTGGTGTTGAAATTATGCACTTCATGTAAACAGGTTTGATACAGGTTTGGTACAATCTGGGAACACGGCATCAAGCTAAGCAATTTGATGAGACCCTTTCTGGGTTTATTGTTAAAAATATATATAACATGTTTTGAGATAGAACTGACCATATATATAATTTAACAAAGTTTATTGTGACTTGAGTGATGGCTGATTTTCAGGAGCTGTAGTAAGAGGTGGGGGGTTTCAGATTTGGAGATGCCATGTGATGTTGAGAAGAACTGGGCGACTGAGGGGTTTGCACTGTGGAAAGAGAAAAAGGCTGTAGTATTAAATAAAGCTATGTTTTTTTCTGCATTTTTCACCTAATCACTCCATACCTAAAATGAAGTATATTGTCATGCATTATATAAAGTCACAGTTGCAGGGCTAAGATAGAGGTTATGTCTGTGCACAAACAATTCATTCTATACAAGTGTTTTTTTAAACTGCAGTACAGCTAGTGTTTGGTGGTACGGATGTGACATCTAGGAATTTATTTAGTTGTATACTTCTGTTGGAAACTTCATTTAGATTTTAATCCACTGCTTAACTTCAGTCAATGAGATAAATGTGGCTTCCCATAGTAGAAATGGTCACTTAAAGATGGCAAACAATAAAAAAACAACATATAAAGATTTTCAAAAATGTAAAGAAATATTCAGCTACTTATGACATGTTCAGTCTTCATGTCTTTAAAACTCTGGTGTCTCTGGAAGGCATCAAAGTTAATAGAGGCGTCATCCTCTGATAGACTGTGAGTGATCTGCCCATCACCAGGGCGACACACCTCAAAACGTATCCATCGATAACTGTAGAGACAAAAAAAAGTGAGCAATGATATAACCAATGTTTGTATTTACAATGAAGAACCCCTCTCCAACTCTCACTTTAGAATGCGGAAAAATAAGTGAATCAGCATTTGTTTGGAAGAAAAACTGCTGAAAACACGATGTATGAAGTGTTTGTGTAGTTACAAATATGCTTTGGTCTACATGTTGAATATTTAATGTTTACTAAGCAAAGTCTATGGCCTAAATAAATAGCCCACGCTTACAATGCTTATTTACAAAGGGCTGGTATTGCACCACATTTATTATATAAACACTTCACCCAGTTGTACTCAAGGTAATTAATGTATTGTCAAATTTACTGAAGAGGTGGGCTTACTTGGTACATTTACGGGCTCCGGGACAACTTTGTATGAGATTTTGTATCGTAGGATGAGAAAAGCCAAAAAAGTCTGCTCCTGATGGTATGACAGGGACCACAGGTTTTAAGCTGTTGAAAACAATTGGATTAAATGGAAGGTTATTTGTATAATTTAAATTATTCACATTATTAAAATGTGAATTACATGTTTAACATGGCTCACAATTGGTACACAAGTTAATAATGCTCCTTTCAAGACACCCAAAGCACTTTACTCTGCATTATTCATTCACTCCACACTCTGTGGTGATAAGCTACTATTGTAGCCACAGCTGCTCTGGAGCAGACTGATGGAAGTGAGGCTGCCAATCTGCGCCATTCAATCATTGGGTGAAGTGACTTGCCTAAGGACACAGCAACAGCTTTTACCACTGGCGCTCCACTGTGGCACCTGATATTCTGAGAGGTCTTCCATCCAAGTACTAAGTTATCTAAACATGCATGCAACACTGAATTAAAACATCAGCTCAAGTGTAATGCGTACCTGGCTGCTGCTACAGCCTTGAGCAGATTGGCGTGGCACGTTATGGCAGAAGAGGCTACTATGGCATTCTGTGGATCTTCTTCAGGTACAATTTCAAACTGTAAGAAAAATATATATATGCGTGTGTGTGTGTGCAAGTTTTCATGGACGTAGCCTTTAGATTTTAAATCCTTAGCATTTATATTAATAAGTGATACCTGAGGACCTGCTCCACCATCTTTAATCTGGCATGTGTAGAGGCACTGCTGCTCAGGGCTCTTCATACTGGCAAACACCCGAGTGCTGCAGAAGCCCACCGGGTAGATGGCACACTCATCGTGGAACAACATCCTGTCTGTGATGATCTGGAAAACAATTCAATGAGACATTTAAGAGGCAATGTTAGGTGTTATTTAATTATTTATTTGTAGAAAACTGGCAGACTTCTGTTTGATATGTGTGAGGCCAAACTGAATGTGTTACCTAAATGGTACTGACCTCTCCTAAACTGTAAACTGTTAAACCTCCTAGTACTATTGGAAATACTGGACGACCAGATGAGTCCAGAGGAATGGGCTGCACCAGTTTGCGAGAGCCATCTGCGAGTTTTCTCTTCTTGGAAATCTTTCTTGAATCTACGGAAAATATAGCTTTAAATTATAGGGGCCTGGCATATTTTTGTACTATACTTTTGTAGCACTCACCTTCATCTTTGCCATTTTCTCTGGCTCTCTCTTTTCTTTCTTTCTTGGGTTTTTTTAGTGGACCATCCTCCGTCATTGGCACTGAGGGAAGGCTGTGTCCCCCTGACATGCCGGACGTCCCAGCAGAGCCTGCAGTCATTGCTACATTTTGAACAGGTGGATGTGTACTAGCACTGGGTGTGGGCAGGAGCTCCCCCTCTGACACTGATTGGTACTGTAACAGCGACTTCAGTAAAAATCTGCAAATGAATAACTATTTATGATTATATGTGTACATGAGTAAAGACTTGTTTATGTTGTGGTTATTTGACAAGCAAATTTACCTCCGTTCTTCTTTTGCTCTTATAAACTTTTCTTCTAAATGTGCAATTTCATCACAGAGGGAAGCATTCTCCTACAGTAAGAATGTTAGTAGTTAGTACCTCATTCATATTAAATAACTGTATGTTGGGTTTTTACTTTACCATTTTCACTTACAAATATCATTGTGCGGGCTGCTTTGCGTAATCGTAAGTACTTAAGCCTGTATTTTTCATTTTGGTTTTTCCGTTGACCTCTCTTTGTCTTGACTTTATGCTCAGATGAACTTGCAGGGGAGGGAAAAGCAGGAGCTGAGGTGCCTGAGCCAGAACTAGAGAAAGACTGTGGGGTATAGGGTTGCAAGGCCTGATGCCGGTCCTCATCAGTCTGAGAAGACACATATCCATAGTTGTACAAAGTGAGTCAGATGAATGATGCTGATGAGTTATTTACAACAATGAGTGGAAATGAAGACTACTATGAATGAAGAAACACCATTATATAGCCTGGTAACATCGGATAAAATCTGTCAAAAGGGGTATATATGCAAAATTGTGTTGTAAATTATTACAAATACAATTTGTTTTATTTTTTTCAATCATAGTTGAAGGATTATTGAGCAAGTGCCCCATACAACTCACCAGCAAGGCAAAGAATCCATTTTTGTTCTCAATCCTCTTGAATCTCCTGCTGCCTTTTTGTGTCTGAAACATAATGTGAGACCGAAGCCAATAGAAAGAGCTAAAGCCAATTGGGGTCCTTGGATTCAATCAGTATTCAAAAAATTTGTTTAGTTATCACTTTAAAGTTTCTGTGTGGCCTGACAATTATGGTTGACTCAAAAATCACAAACAATGACAACTTTCATCCTAATAAAAGGTAAGAATGAATAAAAACATTTGAATTCAATAGAAACAACATATGATAAACAAGTGTGTGTTGCAATGAGCCAAAAAAAAAAAAAAATACACACATTCAGTGCAGGTTGTGATACTCAGCAATTTCACATAATACTTACCTCACGGTACATCACTGCCTCCAGGCTTGACTTTGCACTATCAAAGAAAACATATCAATTTGGCTATAGTACAAGCATTTTTAAATTCTACACAATAATGATGTATTTTTACTGTGACTGAACAAGTCCCCTGTCGATGATTCTCTGCTTAATCTCCTTAATGTGCATGGGCCTCCCTGCTTCTTCTAACACAATCTACATGACAAAACAAAATAAAGCGCAGTCAGTAATATGTGAAAATACCCTGTGAACTTAACAAATGCATTGTAATTTCACCTGTGCAGCATCAAGCCATGTGAGGTTGGGCTTTTCAGCAACTTCACTGGGAGCTTCACTAGAAAAAACAAACAAAATATATATAATAGAATATAATCGAACAGACAACATACCTACCATTTTAGAAAGAGAAATATTATGTGCAATAATACAGCTACCTCTCCAATGTTTCAGCAGTCCCAGACAAGCTTGCAATACTGTCAAGTGCAGGAAATAAAGAGTAGTTCCCCTGTCCGTCGGTCTCCATCACAGATTCAAAGGTGTTCAGGGACTCCATATAAGCCTCTTGTCCTGGACAGACAGTAGCTCATTTATTACGGTAGCCACGGCTTCTTTATTATTCAATGGAATAACCAACCACCGCGGACTACATTACTAACGCAATTGTTACGTTTATTAAGATTACAAAGCTACACCGAGCAAGGGTATTAAGACCGATTAATACATACTTTTGCAATCCAGGACGAGTGAAGAACCGCGTCGTCTGTCAGTCGGAACCTTTATTCCGGTGCATCGTATTGTTTACATTTAGCAGCTAGCGTTAAATGCTGGTTAACACTGTCATTTGAATTAAGTATGGGTTATCATTGCAAAATATAATACCTTATATCTTAAGGTTTCGTTAAATGCATATTATATAAAACCTCTAATCAGAACTAAATAGTTTAAGCAACATCCAAACAGAGAGCGATATAGGAACCGAAAAACATTTGGAATTGTTTTACACGGAAGATTACTAGTGAAACACAACCGGATGTGGGACCTCTGAAAAAAATAAAATAATGAAAACAAATAAAAAATAAACCTGTATCAATACAAATCATCACCCCGAGGTAATACATACTTAAAAACACACAAATTCCATATATTGCACGTTTATGTTTATTTTTATGATTAAAGGCTGCAGCAGGACTCAAAATATTTTTTGGTAAACGGCCATTTATTGCATGGTTAAAGTTCAGTAAATTAGCATAGTATTTACAGGCAAGCCAACAACTTTTCTGATCCTGTGTTGTTACATTAAAAGTTTTTGAGACATGGAGTTGTAGAGAGTCATGGTCATATTGTTGAGATTTATTTTGTGAATTAATCAGTCTACGGTGATCATTTCTATGTGAATATGTATTTTCCAGAATCAACGGTTCCACTGTTAACAGGTCTGTAATCCGAGGAGCAGCCTTCAGTAGCAGTCCAGCCAGCCATAGTTCAGCAGAACACGCATCACTCTCCTGTATGGTAGGTAGTACTCACTTTGTCTTGGGCCATTTGAGAAGTACAAGTATCCTGTGCAAAGAATACATATGTATATGCAATCTTAAATCTATTATATTGAATCTCTTAGCAAATAATAATAATCATAATCATAATCATCATAATCATAATCATAATATGTTTGTTACCATAATTCTCAAACGCTGCATCTACCCTAGAACCAATGCCAGGGAAATCTTGAGTGATGTATCGCGGATAGCCATAGTCCATTTGGTTTCGGGCTTCATCATAGCTACAAAACACAATGTTACTCATGAAAAAGGCTTTTTCTAGCTCCATCCGTTTATGACTTATTTACCTCCAGTATTGATTCCTGACAAAAATTAGTGTCTTTCTAGTTGAAGTCACATAAACTGCTGCATCCACCTTACTGACCCAAGATGGGAGGCCGAGGTTTGTCAAAGGTTTTGGGTAGCCAGGAATCTTTGTCTTTGACTGAGATCTTATACCCCAGTATTGGCGGCCTGTCACAATATTGTTAGAAACATTATATTCTTGAAATTTGACTCAACTAGGCATTATAGATATTGTTAAACACCAACCTTCAAAAACAAAAAATCTACTTTCATTTGGGACCTCATAAGCAGCATCCACTTGATTTATCTGTCCCCATCTAGATGGAATCTTAACAAGACGTATTCCATTGAAAGATCGACTCTTTCTCCAGTAATATCTGTTTAAGAAATCCCAAAAAACTTTCAAAACTGTAAAAACAAAATTATGCTGAAATTATTACAGCTATACCCATTTTTGAAGAAATACAAGTCTCCTCTAATAGAAGTAGCTGCATCAAACACCAAACTACGGCTGCATTTATCAGCGCCGGGGTTGGGCAGAGGGTCTGGATCTTCGGGGTCCACTGGGTCTGGCTCAGGGGCAGGTGTGGGGGGAGGTTGGGGTTTAGGGTCTGGTGTTCGGCTGCCTTGAAACAGCAGGTGGACAAAAGTAACCTTGTATTCACTATGTAAATCATGTTAGTCTGATAAGTAAAACTTAAATTAAACTAAACCATAAAGAGCTTGAACTCCACGCCTGTCATCGTCTGGCAGTCTGTATCCGTTTGTGTTGACATACTGATATGTGGGAAACATCAATGCACGTCTGTCCCGCGAGTGATCCAGACCCAGAGCGTGGCCAAATTCATGGGCTGCAACCAGCAGCAAATTCACACCTGAACAATAAGACAGAAATGTACATATTTTAACAAGTTCAAAGGTTAGAAAGGACAAACCATCTGAGTACAGATTTTATAATTTTTTTATGAACCTCTCTGTACATTCACGATTGGCGCAGGATTGGCACTTCTGTGTTACATTACGTGAGCACTTTTATAAGGCAATAGCCTTTGGAAAAGAAAGTGGTTTGGTATGACTGGCCTGGCTTAATACATATAATCTGTACACATTTGGTTAACAATAACAGTTACTTTAAAAGCTTTAGTATTATTCAGCAATTTATGTCCGAATCGATATGTCAAAACTAGCTGACTGCACAGAGCTGCCATAGAGTTTGAACAACAGAGAAAATATTTACCTCTTTGGGTTAGAGTCCAGGTTTCATCATCGTCAAAGTGAGTGTCCCCTCCCTGCCCTCTTCCAGGAGAGTTAGCATGGGCCAAAACACCACCAGCACCGTCAAAAGGGTAAAAGTCTCCATGATCTAGAACATATGACACAAATAATGTAAAATATTTAAGTTATAAATTATAATTTGTAAGAGCTTTCCTGTACTTACATCCGCCTTTGAACAGGATCATGATGTCTGCAGTGCCACTGTAGATCTGTTTGAAGTTTAACGGGATAACATCACTGTACACTTGAAAGGCCTGAGCAATGGTGGCATCCACTTGTCTTTGTGAAAGATCTGGAGTGTATTGTGTGATCCTGTAAAACATCACTTATTTATCGAAATGTTTGGTCAAAATGTGATCAAAACAAATTCTTTTTAAGTGTTATCTAACTATATTTACTTCATATATATATATTACTGCATATATATTGTATTATATATAACAAGCAACAGCAAGTCACACCTCCGTTTAGAAATATTAAACCCTATTTTGAACTGTTTTATTTTATTTTAAACACAACCACATTATATGCAGGGGCTAAAAATATATGAAGAAAACAGTAGCATGAGGATTTTTGTCGCTCACATCAATTTAATAATTTGTTTTTCCATTTAAGAATATTTTTATTTTACTTTACCTGTATGTAATCAGACTCTTCTGCCATTTTGGTTTCCCAGGAAAGTGACCATATCTGCTGATGTCTGAGACACCACACCTCGGTGCCTTCATGACTTCCATCGTCTCATTATTCAAACTGCCGGTCACCTTTAGGTCAGTGAAAAAAAGTAAGTATATTGTACATCTATCTAAATTTGGTTTAGAAAATGTTTTAGTACAAATACCTCTAATCCAAAGAACGATTGCATGGCTTCCAGGTCCTCTGTGAAGTTTCTAGCTTTGACGAGGCTTCTTGTTGTAACATTTGACACCCCAATATCAGAATAATACTGATAAAGGTAATCCTGCAAGTGAATCAAAATGCTGAAATGTTTTAAACAGGGGTTAATCTTGTAAAATATGGGTATGTGATATGAATTTTTTTCATTTCTTCTCCAATGTAACTATTCTTATATAACAGAAGCCCAAGGATCACTTTTGCCTTGATTTTGTTCACATCTTAAACAATGAACCTCTGGGCCTGTCCTAAATTGTATTTTTACACAAATCCGTGAGCAGTATATTGTGTCTTTCAGGCTACACAGGGAAAGAATTATTGAGTCCTTGAAGAGGTAGGTAAAAAGAGGTAGGTAAAACTGAATTATGCTACATGGGACAAATCTGGTTTAAATTAGATCAAATTGTGTAAACCAGATCTACAGACTGTAAACCAGGCCTAAACCACACCCATGTTCATACAGGCTCAGTTTAACAGTGTATATTTTGGTCCCACTGATAACCGCAGCGATTCAGCATTTGTATTGCATTTGCCAACACTGCAATTGCTGTATTCTTGTGCAATTGCTATTGCGCGGTCCTACTATATTAAGTATCTTAATCTGTGTGATTCTTACCTCAGCTTTTGATTGGTCATCTGGTGAAATTGTTGCTGGAGTAATAGTTGGTGCTGCATGACACAGGGCTAAAGCACCGAACAGCAACATCCAAAATACAGGCATCTTTATGTAGTATGTCTTATCGTCATCTATTGTAGCTATTTTTGTAATGAGTTCTATGGAGATTCAGAGTTAACTGTCAGTATAGATAGACCTATGTATTTCTTAAGAGGGGTTCCCCTGATAACACAGAGGGAGGAGACATGCACATGTTTAGGTTAACATTTGTAAAGTCAATAGACTGTGCTTGTTTTGTACATATGGACTTTAATATAACTGCCATCTTGGAGCTCATATGCAAATAAATGCCTTGTGTAAGGGTCAGTGTCTGTTGAGACATAGAGTAAGCACAAATTGTTTCTGATGACCTTTGAAAAGTACTGAACAAACTACGCTGTCCCATTTGTAAAGAAAAAAGCAGGCTTTTTAAAAAACAAATTTATTTAAGATCACAATTTAAAATAAAAAATTAAGACAATGTGTAATTGAGATGCAATTCATGACAAAAAATCGCAGAAATGTCATAACCAGACCAGTATTTAAATTATGGATGGATTCATACCAAGATACATTTATTTACTTGACCAGTCTCAAAACATTTATGTTTTTTGTTGTTGATTTTTTTACATGAAACATTCCTTTATATCTGTTATAAAATGAGTATAAAACAAGTGCATTTAATTCATACATAACACATTTCACTGTTACAAGTGATAACAGGCCTGAAATGACTGTAATCAGAGAGTGTAAATCAAAAACCTGCCAACTGCCATCAACATCCAAGCCAGGAATTTGCCGAAATGATCTTGACAACTCTGTTCTTCCTGTAGTCGTACTGGTAGGACTTTGTTCCACTGATGATGAAAATGCTCCCTGTTAAAGACACAAATGGAAGTGTTTATAGGGCAGCTCGATTATAGGGAAGTCATGATTATTTAGTGCCATTTAAATATTTCGTCAGATGCTTACAATTTACTCTGTGTTTAGCATCGTAATTCTTTGTTTAGCAGTATTTTCAAAATCCAAATCTAAAGTCACTCAATGATTCTTAAAAAAAACTTAAATTATGATTATTTAAAACTATTTATATGTAATGCCAAAAGTCAACCTGTAGACAAAGTATAAGCTTTCATATTTCTTATCAGTGATTTTGGATTTTTTTTTTCTTCTTTTTTGTGGGGAACAACAATTGAACATATTATTCCTGCCAAATGTAGTTAAGTATCTTTATTGATTACGTCATTATTGTAACTGATTAAAGCGGCAATTTTAATTCGATTTATTGCACAACCCTAAATGTTAATGGGCTGCTGCAGTGAAATGTAAAGTTATATTGTTTTAAAGGGAAGAGAAAGTAAAAAGTTCATGTGGTGAACCCCACCCTTCACCACCTAAAGACGGTAAAAACAAGAAATTACAACTTCTATTTCAGCGGTATGCTATTCCTGCAGTGGCTGAGGTCTCCACTATAGAAAGTACATGACCATATACTGGCCATGGGACATTTTTACCTTGTAACTTGAAGGCAGCATTTACTTTGCTCGGGATCCCAGGCCAGTCTATGTGGATGTTTCGGGGGAAACCACTGTCCATTTTCCTTTTGCGTTCATCGTACCTGGTCATACAGAAGGCATTAGTTAAAAGTCATATTTTCATGTTGTCTGATGGGATAGCATAGTGACAGTACATGGGGGTATAGCCATTTCAGTCTTTATTTTGCCAATGTATTTCCCATGAACAGAATGCAGAGGCCCCTCTTTGTCTAAATTTCTACCTCATGTGATTGCTTCATGTATTTATTTGTGATTATGCTATTCAGACCTTTTTTTAAATGTTTTTTGTTTACATCCATGAGAAATGTGCTCAAATATGCTCTAAATTACTTGAGGTTTAAGAATTCTGCAAAATCTGAATGGACTGTTGCATATCTCCAAAACAGCAATTGTGATAGTACTTATTTTCTGATATATCCAAATAATTCATTTTTAAAACATATTGTCATCCATAGTCTGAATAGAAACCTATTGGAGAAACAGCCCACCACTAGACAGACCTTACCAGATGTACTATTGTTTTACCTGTAATACAAGTCCCCCGTGAAAAATATAGTTTTGCCATATTCACTGACATGGACCACGGCATCAATGTGCTTAACACTGGAGGAAAACCCAAAGTCTGAGATAGAGGCAGCGTGACTCTTCATTTTCAGCTGTTGAACCGCCCAATACTTATGACCTGTGAAAACATACAAACATACAAGCATGTGTCACTGCACTGTGGGACACTGGGACAGCAGCAGCCCACAAAGAGATCCACACTCAGAGGCTGTGGAGGGAACTAATATACACTGTGGCACAAGGCTGTAATTAGAGCACAACGCTGAGCTGTGTCATGCTGACAGATATAAAAAGATAAGAGAAATTGCACTAGTAGTAGTTGAAAGTGCAAATTGCAAAGGGCACATATATTGAGGTAAGTTGAGTGTTCTCTGCTGAAAACTAAATATCTGTTTACATTCTGTCTTATAGTGTATAAAACATGTTAACAAAATTACTACTTAAGTTAGAGTAACATGAAATCAAAGTAATATTAGTACAAAGTAGTGGTCCAAGAAATTACTATTATAAGTATTTGGGAAACTACTCAAGTAAGAATAAGTGGGCGTTATTGTGAAGTTAATGTAATTGGACGGACAAAACATAAAAAATGGTATTTTCATAGGATAGACCTAAAAAAAAGCAAATAACTAAATATATATCGGAAAGAGCAGTGCAAGAAAATGTATTATTGTCAGCATAAGACTTCACTTCACTAGACTAGTGGGAAGATTGACCCAAATTTTTATTCAAGTGCTCTTTTACTCAAGAGCACTGTTACACTGTAAAATGGATTTTACCATTGTAATATAGATTTATAAAGATATCATTTCAAAATCATTCAACCCTAGTGACAGAGTTCATCCTGTTACTGTACCAGTGAAGAGGTAGGCCACGCCTCTCGCAGGGACGTCATACGCAGCATCAATGTGAGAGTAGATACTTGGTAAATACGTGCTCATCTGGCCCTCTCGCAGCTGGTTCCAGTATGTTGTGTATGTAGTTCGCATCCACATGTACCTGCAAGTAGGATCAGTTTATTTTTCTTCTCAGTCTTTAAACAATGTTCAGCACAATGTTTCATATACAATGTACAAGTGTTCAAAATATTTATAACTTTTCAATTTCATTACCTATTTCTAACTTCCTGTTTCCAGTCAAATTTATAACATATCAGCATGTTGTAAAGTCACCTGTTTTTAAAGAAAACCATTTCATTTCCGATCATCGCTGCTGCATCAAAGGAGAAGTTTGGGTCACACTTTCTGGGAGCCATGTCTGCTCTTTCCGTGGGTTTACCTGATCAAATGCCCACATTAATACTATGAAGGATTGGATTTTTTTCTCACATATAATTAGCTTACCATATAGTGTTTGAATGCCAAGTATATCATCTTTGGACAAAGAGTACTGCTTGTTGCTACGTCTTCTGTAGTTGGGGTACATGATGGCAGAAGGGTCCTGGGAGTGAGTTAAACCAAGAGAGTGACCCAGCTCATGAGCGGCTACTGCAAATAGACTGTAACCTGCAAAAACAACATTGTAACTTTAACTTGCTTCATTTGTCCTCAGATTTTTGTTAACTGGTGTGCATTGTTAGTGAAGGATTTTTGCCAATTAATTTCTATAATATGTGGAACTGTTTCAGGACAAACCATGGCTGCCTGTTGTCCATGTCTCATCCTCATCAAAGTGGATATCTCCTCCAATCCCTGATCCGGGCTGAAAAGCGTGAGCTAGTACCCCCTTTGGTCCATCAAACGGGAAGAAATCTCCATGAACTAAAGAAGGAATAAGTTTAAAGTTAAATAAAGTTTAGATTGTTGGTGGTAATTGTGTACTTAATTAGCTGAGGAAATGGTTAGTTAAAGGCACTATGTAAGTTTTCCGGTCAGGGGTCCAAAACTGCCTGTCTCTGTCCTTGGAGTTTTGCCTGTAATGTTCCTTACAATGACATTAAGCAGCCCTATCTTGTTTTTATTGCTCCAAAAGGCCTTGAAAAAGATGTATCCTTACTGTGAGCGGGGTTGCCTTTCCACACATCTGACCTGTAGCTTGGCCTGGTGGTGTCTGATTGTCTCCAAGGACATAGATAAGTTTAATACAATACCTAGTGAAACATTCCAGGCAAAAGCTATAACATGGAAACAAGCAGGTGGCAGAACATCCACCTGAAAAATTACCTAGTGGGCCTTTAAATCAAGTCATATAAATTATTAATGTTTCAAAGTGTAACTGTGGCTTTAGTAGTATAGGTTATTTACATCCTCGTGCAAAAGTCAGTATGATATCAGCTTTGCCACGCTCCACTTGGACAAATTTGAGTGGAGAGGCGTCACTCCACATCTTGAAGGCCAAGCGAAATGACTTATCCACATCATCCTTCCTCATGTCCGGAGTGTACCTAGCAATCCTGTGAAATAATAAAATAGTCAGTAAGATATTGTCAAGTTTGAATTATTTATTTATAATAAAATAGAAATTACAAAATGTGAATATGAAATGAATGGCTTTTACTCAATACTCTTTATGTCATGGACAAACGTGAAGAACTAATGGTTACACCTTATTTTGCAATATATTAATATAAAAGGAGTAAAATCAAGAAACTACCCAAAGCCGAAATATGTAACACTGAATCTGCATTATAGGAATCTTTTGCAGTTCTTGAAACCTTTTGTTAATACCGCCAGTACTAAAAAAAAGTCATAGGAATTGCAAGATGTGCACATATATTAAAGTTGTCAAAAAATCAGTACCCAAAATTCTAATCAATACAATTTTGAATCTTTGTTTTGAAACTAGATACTAAGTAGTGGTACTGAAAAAAAGCATATAGGACAAAATTGAACCTTCCTTGAATAGTTTTAGAAAGGTCTTCATTTACATCACAACTAGTATAAGACCACATCAAAATATTGAAGAAACTTCTATTATATTGTGCAGAAGAATTCATTTGTTGTGGTGTCATAATTGTTATAGAGTATCAAACCTTTTTCTTTAGTTTAAAAATTTGAAGTTTAGTATTATCATGACAGCATCTATAGATTTCTGTAATCAGCTGTGACAACCTCTCAGCTCTTACATGTAGGTGATGGTGTTGTTTTTCCAGCGGGGCTTGTTGGGATAGAAGTTGAAGTTATCCACATCTGGGACTCCACACCTGGCCTCCTTCATGGTGTCCAGGGTCTGGTGGTTGAGGAGGCCTGTCTCGCTCAGACCAAAGAAGTGCTGCATCTCTCGGATTCTGTGGTCCGCGGTTTCGGATGTGGTGCGGGGGTTTCTATCATGTTTCGGCCCTCGCTGGGCTTCAGGGCTGAGCTTGTAAAAACGAGTAAGGTAGTTCTGTGGGAGGAGTTATCTTTAGGTTAGGTACATGCTTGTCTGTAGATTAATGTTGAATTTATAATTAGTCATGTTTGAAATATAAACACGGAGGTGAGTGAAAAGTATGGACATGTTCAAGTTTACGTTATTTGAAATTCTTTGTAAATGTCACCACAATAGTCACCACAAATGATGCCATGATCCTGATTTATGCTGTATAAAATAACAATATAGGAAAATATCAGATTAATGTCCTAGAGAATGGCAGAAAGCATATATGTAACTTGATATAGGCATAAATCAAGATCTGATTCTAAATGCACAAGTCATTCTGAACATAATGTACACATTATGCAGATTGGACTTAATCAGTTACTTCCTTGTTTTTGCCATTGAAGGACAAAAAATATTCTCAAGCAACCAGTTCTTTGAGAAGACACAGTAGTAGCAGTTGATGTCAGTTGTTGTTGTCAGTTATTATTGGTGTAGCTGATGTTAGTACAAGTTATAATTTCAGTAGTTGCTATTAGTAACAGTAGACGCAGGTCTAATCCATGTCACTTGAAATGCATTGCACATCACATATTGTTATTGGCCAACTGATCTTGTTAAACATGGTATAATATAAAGTCAATAATTTTGTTTTTCCCCCAACAAATTCCCATTAATATTACTCAACTATGATACATTATTAGACTAAATGAAATATGCAAAAGTTACATGAATTAATTTATTGTAACTAAAGTATGCATTTGTTATTAAGATTTAAAAGTAATATTTCTATGCACAAACCTCAGCCAGTTGAACATCTTCAGGTCTGAGTCCATGGTCCTGTTGCTGCACTGGTAAAGTCCATGACAACCCCACAAACAAGGAACCCCACGCGAGTATCCAAGACCAGACCAACTCCATGTTTTAAAATGCCCCTTTCCGAGCTGCCTTTGGATATTTTATATGTGGGTATTCTTAGGGGGGAATGTTGGGTAATCACATGGTCGCACTAGTTACAACCGGGTCTACCTGTCCCAAATTTTCTGGAGGTTTTTGCGGTCATAGCCTCGCCAATGAAACGTCTACATTCGTCGTCTGGTAGCAGTGTAATTGTTGAACATGTGTGTGCACTTTGGGTTTGAAGTCTAAAGAAATCCAATGTCTCTTTGCAGTCAAGTCAAAGCATGCTACAATTAGTGAGGCACCAGGCTTGGTTCATGTACCGCCCTCCACCACAAAAACTCCCATAATGTCAACAATATATGTAGAACAACTCCTCCAGTCTATCTCCATTTAACAACCAATAAAGAAACTGTTTTTTAATTGTGTGGGTAATTTATTCAGGGATATCAAGTCAATTCTTTGTGGCATGTTCACAGAATTACAACATTTCAGCAGCCAAGCCAAGAATTTGCTTTCTCAACTCCAACTGTGTACTTCTGAGTGAAGTCGTATTTATGGACTTGTGCTCCAATGAAGAAGTAGATGAAACCTATAATGAGACAAACAGTGAAAATACTATTAAGAGTTAGGTGTTGTGTTTGGGTATCATATACTAATGCTGCTGTTGATATTACTCCTACAGCTACTAGTACTATTGCTTCAACTACCGCCATTACTGCACAACTTACAACTATAATTATTACTTTTCTTTAACCTGCCACAACATTGCAATGCTAGGGCCACCCACATTTCCTCTGAGGTAAAAACTGATAAGTGAAGATAAGGGTGTACTATGTAACTTTTCTGGTGGAGGGTCTGCCACCTGCTTGTCTCCATGGAGATGTTTTTGCATTGGATGAAATATTCAACAGTATGGCATTAAATTTACCTAGCATCTATTCAGTTAAAAATGTTTTTAGTGCTTCTTACTGTGAGCTGACTCGCCTCTCCACAGAGCTGACCTGTAACTTGTTAGTAAAACATGTCTATGTAAACAAACAGGTGGCGAACCCTTCACGCTTGTACTTCTTAAAAAATATGTGAGTGAAGTAATCAAGTAAATGAATCTCCCTGCAATCTCCCCGTTTGCAGACTTACATATTTTCTGTTTGTCGTTTGTGGTCATAATGATGTGGATAATCACGTGTGTGTGAACTATAAAGTATACATTGGGTTTGCAGCTGAAATTACAGTATATGATTTGAGAGTCTTTAAACAATAAAATGATTTAGAATTACACAGTTGCATTTACAGAGGGGAACCACATGCTCAGCTGATGTGAACGGCA
>KN476006.1:138371-149115 GCA_000787095.1 Periophthalmodon schlosseri
ATAGCAACGCAACCTCTCAGTCCCCCTAAGCTACAGACACAAGTTTACTACCAAAACATAACTGCTTCGCCTAGCAATCTAAACACTGGCATATGCCTTTAGATTTTACATTTCTAAGAAGTAGTAGCTGTACAGATAATGTTAATAGTTAAAACTAAAATCTTACCCTCTTTGTGCAATGCTGCGTTTATTGTTTCTGTTGTATTCAGCCCTGGGAAGTCCTCATAGATATATTTGGGATAGCCATACTCCATCACTCGCTTGTTCTCATTATAACTGGAAAATATATGGAATTAGTAATATACATTTCTAAGAAGTTAAAATGAGTGGTGGATGTTTCCCTGTGTGGGCCATGTAATAGAAAAGATACGCTATAAGTTACGTTTTATTTTCAGACTAATTGGTATATGTATATGATGGAGAATTTAAGCTAAGCCAAAAATTATAGGGAGGTGTGAAGTATAATTTAGTTACTTTTAAGATCATTTATGTTGAAGTGGTTTCTAGACAACTCTAATGTTTAAGTATTTTAATGACACAAATGCATCTCAACAACTGAAGGAATTTGCAAGTATGTGCAAGAAATGACCCTGTTTTTTAGTAGTGTTAGTTCTTCTCTTATTGCTTGGGTGATTGGGGTTGAGGCAGGGTTCAAACAGATAAAGAGTCACTATCTATTCATGGTCTTTGTAAGTTATGGTAAGGTCCACATAAGGAAACTTTTACTTATTTTATTTATGTCAGTGTGTTCCCTCAGAAATGGTTTCACAGGTAGTTATCTAGGCACTGTTTTTTTAAGACATTTTGACTGCCATCCTTAAAGGTCCTATATTACACAAAATTGATTTTTAAGAGCTTTAAGCCATGTTATAATGTTGTTACCTCCTCAAAAACATACCCGGAGTTGTGTTTTGTTTCATTCACAGATTTTTGAGCAACCCTTTATTATTACATTTCCAAAGCTCAGAATGCTCTGTTCCACTTTGTGACGTCATGTAGTGGTAGTTTTCAAATTAACAGCTACCTTTTATCTTTAGTTCAATATAGATTGGCAATTCCAGGACTAAAATCATCTAAATTATTCTAGTGAAGGTGTATGTTTAAACATTGTGTAGCACTTCCCGTATTGCCACATGACATCACAAGGTGGAACAGAGTGTTTTCTGTTTGCGAAAACACTCTGTTCCACTAAGCCTAAATATGCAGGGTGTGTGTGTTAAATGTGTGGATGAAACAAAACACAACTCCAAGTATGTTTCTAATGAGGAAACAACATTGTAACATAGATCTGAAAATAGCGTAATATGGGCCCTTTAAGTCATTTTCACGTTTATTCATTATATTATTATGGCTTTTCACTGTCATTTCTCTGGAGAAAATTAAATAGTATAGTAGTTGTCATACCTCCAGTAAATGTCATGTACAAAGAAGAGAGTGCGTCCAGTTTTCACTATGTGCACGGCTGCATCCAACTCCTGCACCCAAACAGGAAACCCAAAATGGCTGAGGGGTCTGGGCTTCCCCCGCACAGTAGAGCCCTTTACTGTCCAGAACATGCTCTCTACAAGAAGTTGTTGATTTCAGTGTTTGCTTACAGATATTAACTAAATAACTGTACTGTGTCTGTTACCATGGAAAAGGAAGGCTGTGTTTTTGCGAGGAATCCTATAGGCGGCGTCAATGTTGGTTTCAATCTTTGGCATGAAGTTTGAGATGGGCCCCTCTTTGATGTCTGGCTGAGCATTGTGTTTGATCCATAGATATCTAGTGGGAAAACAAAACAGTAAATGTTTCTCTTAGTAATACATAATCCAAAGTCCATAAATAAAAGGAACTGTAAATTAAAAGTGAAAGCATATTTTTATTAAGATTTTTTTTTTTTTCATTCATGTTTTTAGCCAAAATTGCAAAATGAAGTTGAAACTAAAGCTTTAATTGGTAGTATTAAATAACAATGGAAAGTAATAATGATTGAAGGCTGTGTTGTAGTTATAATAAGTCAAAGTAAGTACTTTAATTGAGTATAGCTTTACACTTACACATTTTGCAGATTTCAATTAAAACAATTGTTGAAGCAACAGTACTTAAAGTACCTAATCAACCTGTGCCCAATAGTTTGTAGTCTAAGTACACTTACTGTCCTCTGAAGAAGAAGGTGGCATCTCCAACAGTGGACACTGCATCAAAGGTCATGTCCGGAGCACACCTGTCCTGCATGAGACGAGGGAACAGCCAGGGGTTCAAGTATATGGGCAACTGGACTGGCCCTAAAAACATCAAGCAGTTTCAAATCAGGCTCAGCTTAAATGTGCACTGTGTCACTTTTTCTGGTGCTTGTCTCAGTCGAGATGATATTGTTTTGCTTAGATCTACCTTGCATATATTGAATGTATTTTAATAGTTTTATACCATACTGTGATAAATTTTCTATGCAAAGCAAAAGCTCTCCAATCTCCATGGAGACAAGCAAGTGGTATACTCTTCCCATGAAGAATAGTGCAGTGCATCCACAATGATAAATGTATTTTGATGTTTTTAAAGACTATAAAAATGAGTTGTTACTGTAAAGTGCATTGATATTGGCTATATCTTCCAGAGACAGTAGGTTGGCTGGTCGGGACGCCCTGTAGTTTGGGTACATGAGGGAGTCCGGGTTTCGAGAGTGCCTCAGACCTAAAGCGTGGCCAATCTCATGAGCAGCCACCACCTGTAGATTAAAACCTGCAAAACACAACAGTACTATTACTACAATTTGTATTACAGCTACTACTAATGTTGTTAGTACATGGTTATGATGCACATGGTTCTCAACAGTTTTACAGAATGTTTCTCACTATGTATTTGGATTAAACCAGTGTAAAGTCTGAACTAAACCAGAGGTAGTCTGCAGATTAAAACTAGGACCAAACCTGGACTAATTTGCGATCTCAACAATTACCAGCTGGAAAAAAGCATATAGAATAAACCTGCACATGATTTCCTTTACCACTGTTTGAGAACAAGTGTATTTTTACCCTTTGGCCCTGCTGTCCACTGCTCATTGTCGTCAAAGTGGGTGTCTCCACCGATTCCAGGACCAGGGCCAAAGGCGTGAGCCAAAGTCCCGCGCTGTCCGTCGAATGGGTACAGATCACCATGTGCTTCCCAACAGCAAAACCCAGGCCAAACATGAAACACAAACCACAAGCAAAACCATTTTTATTTTCACCAAAAAAAAATACTAAAACTAAACTAAATTATAGGCTTCTCCACAGCTTGCTGCACTCATGTTGTCATATTTAGCTGTCTGTGGTGATGATAGCTCCTTATATCTAGATTGGTATAGTTCCATTTATGTTTTATATATATTTACATATAGATTTATATCTCTAACATTGCCATTATTTAGGGCTGTAGTCGACTTAAAAAATTTGTAGTGAACTAAAGACATGCCCTGTGCATCGATTAATCAACTATTGTAGTGAAAAGTGAAAAGGCAGATTAAACAAACAACATAAGGACATGTCTACAGCCCTACTAATATTACTTATCTACTGTATAGACACAAAGATTGTTGTTTACCACTACTTTTTACTTCTAGCTGAGCATATAATTATTCTTTATATAGGCTTAATTGGACAGGACAGATCCAAGCATAAAATGTGGGTGCAGGGTAAAGAGAGACAATCGAAGTTGGGAATTGACTTCACAGGGCCCACATGTGTAGACCCTTAGACTGTCATGCAGCACTTGCTGAGAACATTTATGATGTAAAAAAAAATCTGTGGTGTAATTTTTGGCTGTGCTTCAACCCTGATACCAATGATTCACCAATTTCAAATACCGATCATGTCTCTTACACTTTAGGGGCCTTTATGGACTCACCGTATGTTACAAACTCCATCATGATGTCAGCGTTGTTCCTGTGTGCGCGGACAAACTTCAATCCGCTGACTCTGGACCAGGCATTGAAGGCAGACTCGATGAGAGAGTCCACTGTGCTGCGAGGAAGGTGACTGGTGTAACGCCCAATGCTGCAGTGAGTACAAGTCAGTGTCAAATAGGTCATTCATGAGTCTATTTCGTCCACCAACTTTCTAGCTGTTTTGCTTCAGGCTTTAGGTGGAGTAAACCCTGAATATAATAACTTGCAGAGCTAACTAATAGACGATGTAATTTAATCATTCACACAGTCACATTTAAATACTGCTATCAGTGGTTATTCAGAGTTGCAAATTAACCAGTACAATCTATTCATGTCTTTGGATGTTCATGGGAAAAAGTTGGACACCTCACTGACACAAACTGGCACCAAACTGTCAATACCTTTCCAATTGTGGGACACTAGTTATCTATTTCACCATCATCCTTGGTGTATGGATGTTACTGTCGATCTGGAATGGTTGGACACCTGTCTAATCTGTATGATTCTGTTGTGGAGAAAGCTCAAACAACATCTGGAAATAACCCAGACATAGATGTTCTCGTTATATTTAATGTGGGTTATCTTTTGGCGATGTTTTTGCTTCAAATTGTTAGTGATGTTGATTCACCATATAGTAACATTATAGATACTGACTTGATACAAATGTTAGCGAGATAAAAACTAATAATCCTTCCTGAGTTATTGTGTCTAGAGAAAGCGTGAGAGTGTTGCAGACAGTGTTACATAAATTCTGACTTGACTTAGTAAACTTGGCACTTAAACAAACCATAATGTTTTACAGAGGCTGGAGTCTTAAACTGAAAAATCTGCTTACCACTATGTGACAATCACTGTCACCCCTGCCAAAACCTTTTATTGCCTCTTGAAATTGAAATCTGAATGTGGAATTTCTGCCAGTTCATGCAAGGTCAGACAGATTCTGATTCTTCATAAACATTTAGCATTTTATCCAATTATAATTTGCTTTGACTTACTTGTATGTGATTTGGTTCTTGTTCCACCGTGTGCTCTGGATAAGGCTGTAGTCCTGCACATCTGGGACCCCACAGCGGGGACTTTTTATCACATCCAGAGTTTGCGAGTCCAGTGAACCTGTTACATTCAGTCCAAAGAAAATCTGCATGTCCTTCACTGTAGAGGTGAAGGTAGAGTCGCTCCTCTTCCCACGTCCCGTCGGCTCGTCTTTCAGATCGTAGAAGTGTTTGAGGTATTTCTACAAGTACACGAGGACATAGCTAGAGATACTGTCATACATTATGTACAGCATACAGCAGTGATATAAATGCAGTATTTAGTACTAACTATTTTATTTATTTATGAAAAAATATTATTTTCTGAGTACCTAAAATACAAAAATGTACAAAAATATTTCAATAATTTATTGGGTGCTATTGCTATTGTAATCATCAGAATCAGATTTACTTTTATTGATCCCCTCAACTGGGGATAACTTGACAAACATCAACTTAATACTATGATTAGAGGTAGTAGTACAGTAATGACTACTAATTATTGTAATCTTTGCAAGTCATAGTAAACGTAGCTGTTGTCAGAATCAGAATCAGAATCAAAATATGTTTTATTGTCATTTTCAGTGAACAGAATTCACACACTAAGAACTTGTAGAATGTGGGCAGAATTATGAAATATTAGTAGTAATACCAACACTACTATCTTATGAAGCAATAGATATTTTTACATACGAACATCTTTATAAACTACCAACTCTGTATATGTCAACAATTTTATTTAGTTTATTCAATTAAACATTTTAAGATAAAAATACTAATCCTGGAAACAAGAGCATTCATGCCGAGAGGGCAGTGCGTACTTACCTCCGCCCCCCACCCACACAAAATCCACAAAATACATACAAAAAATCCCTCATAAGGATGGCTTCAGATTTGCTCAATTTAGTCCGACCTTGGTTCAAAAACTCGCATGTCTGTAGAATAAGTCACATGCAATCCTGCCCGTTACATTTAGCACAAGTCATGCGATTACAGTTAGACACTTACTGTGGCCAGCTCCACGTCAGCCTGCCATGGTTCGGAGGATGGAGTGGTCGTCATTTCGGACTTAAATGCTGGTGCCATAAAACCTGAAGAGCACAGGAGCAGGAGGACAAGACAGGGGAACAACATGGCCAAAATATAAGATTTTGTGGTGCATCAATTGCAATGGCCTGCTGGGAGAACATGAGGGCAAGCGGCTAAAGTTAATGAGGAAGCTCTTTTTAAATGGTTATTGTGAGTCACAGCCAAATCCAAGGAAAGCCTCCAACAGTGGCCTGGAATTAGGGAGGGGTTAGCTGACAACTATGGATAGCCCAAAAAAAATGTTGTAAGATATGGTGACATGGACAAAGACAGAGTAACTTTAGAGATGCTTACTCAGCAGTGGTTACATTTGGCTACGTTTAGAAAAGAAATGGCTTTGACTGATGTAGTACGCAACAATAAGAGACAGTTTTGTTTTGGCTAGGGAGCCGCAAGTATTGTAACTGACTGATTTGATGAACAGTTGCAACAAGAAGGAAAGAAGAAATTAAAACTCATGTCATAAATGCCTCAGACCAAGAACATGCAAAATATAAACGTATCCGCTAAAAGTAAATAACAAGTAAATAAATCCTACCACAGGAGTCGCATGCCAATCGTCAAGCTGTTTGTACTTGTACTATTTGTATTACATTTGCCAGGCCAGCCAAGACCACACACTTTAGGGATTGAGTCACCAGGCAATTGTTATGTACCTGTCCTAGCACACATAAATGGCACAAATACCAAATGAATATACTGTTGATGTGAAACTCAAAGAATCTGTTAAGAATTCTCTTCAATGGCGATAGTAGCTCAGTTGGTAGAGTGTTTGTCCATTGATCTGAAGGTTAGCGGTTCAAATCCCACTCTTGACATAAACACTTAACCCACCTCGCCCCCAGTGTCTGCGTACATTGGTGTGTGAATGGGTGAGTGGTTGCTTGATGTAAAGTGCTATATAAAAATGTAAGCATGTACCATTTACCAATTGTCAATGCACGCTTGCCTCACTGCAAGACTGTCATTGGTTCACTTCTCATTCTGTACAGTTTGCTTGTTCTGCCTGTGCCTGGGTGCTTTCCCCCATCAACCTAAAACATGCACAATAGACCAATCATCCAGTCCTGATAAAACCTAGCTGAAGATCTGGTGAAATGTCCCGGGGTGCTGTAACCTGACGAGTTATCCCAGCATCAACAAAGGAAAGATACAGAGGTCAAATTTTCCTTTCAGGGTCAATTAAGTTTTACGAGAAAAGGCCAAAGCCACTAGCTCCAGCCTTACAAGGGGCAAAACAGAACTAAATAATGTGAGAAAGGTCTAAAGTAAAGAGGACACTAGTATTAAACCTGTGCATGATGAAACTTTAACATGAAGCAAGATAGAAGTGTGTCCTAACATCCCCACATCCACCTGTACATATCCAAAGCCATTGTTTTGTTAGTTAAAGTTCTCCTGAGGTAATTTTGCAACACATTTAGGACACTTCCCACGCATTCTGCAATCTCTCAAAATAAAGGCATCAAAGTTCAGTCTAGTCCTTCTTTAGCTTGTGCATGTTTGAGACTTCAATGAGAGAGTTTGTTAACAAGGAACCAAATTGCAGAGGTAGGTTTTAAGGCTTTCCTCAAAAAGAACATGGAAGCCAGCCAGTACGCCTAGACTGGAAGAGGGAGGTGCGGTGTGGACGGAGACAGTAATTAGGATTCATTGGTCATTACTTTTGTAGACCAGTGTACCCTGAACTCTTTTTTTCACAGTTGTCACTTTGGTCATTTTAGGTGATGACTGGACACTTGGTGATATGAGGCCATGTTACACTTTTTCCTTAAACAACCTCACACTTGCATCTGTGGAGGAACCTTAAATGTATTTAAGAAAGTTAGGTTAGTTTTAAAAAACACTGAAACTCAACAAAACCTTTAACATCAGTCAGCACAATTATAGCATTCAAAGTTTGTTTAGCTCAAAGAGTACAGTGGCTCAAGGACCCATAAAATGTTTATTTTATTGCTACACTCTTATTACTTTATTACTTTATTACTTTATAGTGCTCTCTTCCCAAAATGACAACACAAACTACAACACAAATGTAATGAATTTAAAATCCTTAACATTTACCAAAGTAAAAGTATCATATGTTTAATCTAAAAGATTGAGCTTCACATATTAAAGTTGTTAAGTTATCCCCTGGTAAATGCAATGGATTTTATACTTTTTTGTTTTACTTTTTGATTTAAGCTTTCTTTTCTAAATAATGCATGTGTTTTGCTGACCTCTAGTGGCATTTATAGAAACGTGCGGCCTTGACAGATAGGATCGCCTCAGGGATGAAGTGGGTGTGAAATGTAAACAAAGAATCCCATGATCAGAAGGTCCCTGTGTTGAGGCAGCCTTGATTGTTGAAGTATTAGTAATGCTAATAGGTTTCACCACAACCTAAAAAAAAATACCTGTTTACATTACTATGATTTAATTAATATTTGAATAGGTTCCTACATGTCAAACAATAATTAGTGAGTTGAGACAAACTTTATTGATCCATAGCCGAGATTTTGTGGTCAGATATTAGGTTGCATCTGTGTAATCCCTCAGTCGTCCAGGTTTGATCCAAAGTAAAATAAAAATATAAAATCTGTCAACTCAACAAAAAGTTGTAGGAGTGAAGACGTTTTGCTGCTCATCCAAGTTGCTTCTTCACTTTTTGATTTGGGTCTGAGGATGGAATTATAGGGGATAGGGGATGGATGATGTCTAAGGGCCCATCTATAACTCCATCCTCAGACCCAAATCAAAACAAAACAAATAAAACAATAGGGCTAGCCAGAATGCTAATAGATGTGAAATCACTCATTAGGGGCTTGAATGATTATGCTAAGTAGGACTCAGGCACAGTGCACACTTAGTGTAGCTCATTAGACCTCGCCTATAAACAGAAACTGTAAACAATAGAAGTTTTTAGTTTCAGTGTAGTTAGCTCCTCCCTTCAGATAGATATAAGGCAGTGTCCACCAGTGATCTGACCAGAACTGAAGAAGCAGCTTGGATGAGCAGTGAAACCTCTTTACTCCAACAACTTTTTTGTCCAGTTGACAGATTTTATATATTTTTTTTCCTATTGGGTTGCATATTACACATTTTCAGAAATTTAAAGTATAAAGAGCTATAGAATTTAATATACATGTTAAAGCTGTTCATGCAGTCCAGAAGTACACTCCTGCAAAGAGGAAGTGGTTCATTTGTCCAAATGTGTTTGCGAGCTGATTTACTGAGTGGAGGTGCCAAGATACACCAGGCTGAGCTCACCACTCTGAGCTGTGAATATGTGGCAATAGAAAACACATCTTCTGTGAGACACACTTGACTGTGTATTTAAAATAAATGAACAGTATGTTTCCATGTATATTTATTTGTCAGTCGCCTTTTAGTAAACAGCGAAAAGTCCCAAGAGCCAACTTCCCCCTGCAGTGAGTCAGGAGATGTGTGAACCAATGTCTCTTGTGAGGAGACCAGACGCCACTGAATACACAGGGCCTTTTCTTTGCCTTTTTGGGACCTTATCAGACTATCCTTTTATGTAGAATACTGGTGAAGTAATGTATACATCTTTGCTTTATATTCAGTTTGAGTTGTCAGAATTTCAATCATATTGAACATGATGTCCGGGGGGCCGTGGAAACGCCTTAATTTCAAAAACAGTGTCCTGATGACTACCTTTGAAACCTTTTCAACCATTCCTGGACGAATGCGGGAATGCACCGAAAGTATGTTTCTATGTGACCAAACCTCCTTGTCAAAGCCTTGTCAGATCTGAAAAGCTAAGCAGGGTTGGGCTTGGTTAGTACTTGAATGGGAGACCACTGGGAATACCAGGTGCCACAGTGGTTAGGGTTAAATGGTGGTGACCTTAGGCAAGTCACTTCATCTATATTGCCTAGTATGATTGTGGTGTGTGAATGAGTGTTGGTGGTGGTCGAAGGGACCAATGGTGCAGATTGGCAGCCTCGCTACAATAGTACCACCATCGAGTGTGTAGTGAGTGAATGAATCATGCATGAAATTGTAAAATGACTGGAAAAGCGCTACTGTATATACGACTAATGCATTATCATTATTATTCTACTATTGTACTACGCATTTGGAAAAACTGAGCACCACTCAGACAAAGCACAATTTAACACCAAAATAACTGCCTCGTTGACAGTTGACAGCCTATTTTTGTCACCTATAGCTTTACCTCAGCCCCTGACCGAGACACTGTCATTACCAGAAAAATCCCAGCTCATGATAACAGGAATCGTGACCCATGCTGGCAAATCATTCAGTGACATAGAGGTCTAGTCCAGTGGTCCTCGGTCCTGGGGTGTATGTCTAAATATAACTGTAAACATTCTGATCCAGGAAATATGCACTACTTAGGCCATTTACGGCGCAACAGTGGTCAGGTGAAGGTTAAGGAAGAATGCGTGTGAGATAGTGATGATTTTATCCTTCCCAAAAGTGTTGGAGACATGACTAATTGGCAACATGTCCTGGCCTGTCCTCTGCCTCTTGTTCAATAGAATATGACAACACATGTACCACGCACAGTAGTGTTCAAGGGGCACCTCATATATCTAAGACATATTGCAAACAACAACACATATTTGGAGTAACACATTTATTTCTTAGCTTGTCTGATTCTGGGACCCAAATCTAAATATATGTCTGACTATTCTGTGACCTTGGACAAGATAATTCACCCTCCTTAATTGGCATTGGTTGTGGCGGGGGGGGA
>KN476006.1:149135-167602 GCA_000787095.1 Periophthalmodon schlosseri
GTTGTGGCGTTGAAAAAGCCGTTGCCGCACATTTGCAGCCATGTTTCCTGCAGTCAGTTTTACTGGGCATTAGTACCCCCACCAAGTGTGGAGAGTGAATAATGCTATGTAAAGTGCTTCGAAGGAAGTCTCTGGGTCAATTACCGGACTAAGATCCTGGCCCAAGATCTGGAGCTCAGTCCCCAGACACTTCTCTGTGGTTACCCTCAGCTGCTGAAAGGTTAAGAATGGGTCACACTGAAATTTCCTCCAGGCATATACAAGCTATGTTGAGTATATTGAAATCATGACTGTTCTGTTTCAGTAAATTGCATTATTTATGTAATTTAGGTCTGCCACTTTATACTTGTTGATTTTGTGAAGGATGAAAAGTAAACATTTGACTAGACTTGGACAGCTGATACTGATTCATATTCTACAACCCAAAGGGGGGAAACCCAGTAACACTAACATTTTTATTGATTCAACATGTTTTGCTATTTTCAGTAAAAGGGACATGGTTTTAACTTGCAAGAAATTAGACACCGAGTGATGATGAACTCTCATTGGACCAAATATGGCATGTTTCTGTTTGCAAATTTCCTTTGTAATGAAAAATGTAGACTTAAGGGATAGAATGTTGTCACTGCTGCTTATGTGGGTTCAGAGCAGGCCAGTCCAGGCTCTTGTCTTTTTACGCATAAGCACATTCTTGGCCCCTGGGAGGAGGAAGTGGCTACATTAGGTGCTTTTACATGAATCATAAAGAATGACCGAAAAAAGAGGACCAACCTAAAGCAGTATAAATACCACTCAGACACAGTTGGCCCCAATGAGTATTTTGGACAAGACAGAAGCTACAATGATGGGTTTACCACTACTGCTGCTGCTGATAGGGATGGTGGCTCGCTGTTCAGCTGGACCTCTGCCTCACGAAAACCCAGACAATATGCGACTAGCAGAGGTAAGAAAAATATACACAATATACATAGATAAATGCATTATTAAATAGGAAAATGTAATGTGTTTTTGTTATTGTCTAAATAGAGATATCTGAACCGGTTTTATGGACTCCCAGCTGGACTCAAGGGAAGGAAGGGCTCGCTTGATGCATTTCAGGACAAAATCAAAGAGATGCAGGAATTTTTCAAACTTGAAGTAAGTCATGTTTTTCTTGTATAATATATGTAGACTAAACAGAACACTAAAATGTTGTGTTTGAATTGTATAAGGTGACCATTATGAGACAAAACAATGTCACAATGTATACTAATGCTGAAGTTTTTGTATTTGAGTAAAACTAACAACCAACTTTTCAGGTCAAACATTGCTGCAGTACTTGCTTCTATCTTTACTTGTCACTTGTCACACACAACAGGGCCAGTAGTACTAAAAACTGACGTAATTTTCACTAATATATCTACAATAATTATTACAACTACTACCTATACTACATTAGTTGCCAAGGCCAAGAAATTTGTAAAATTCAACAATATTTATTCCACAATAATGCACTCAAGTTTAAATATATACTTCATAAAATATGTATGCAACATTTGGCATTTATTCAGGTTACAGGAAATCTAGATGAAAACACTTTGGACTTGATGCGGCAGCCCAGATGTGGAGTGCCAGATGTCGGAGAGTACAACCATTTTCCCCGAAAACTGAAATGGCAAAACAACAACCTCACTTTCAGGTATTTATTGTATTTACATACAATACATGAAATAATGCATTATCTTTGTTGTCATGAAGTAATGTTATCTTATGCCTCCTGGTGTTTAGGATTGTGAATTACACTCCTGACCTAAAAAAGTCAGACGTGGACAGAGCCATTCGAAAAGCACTCAACGTTTGGGCTGACGTCACCCCTTTGACCTTCAAGAAATTGAAACAGGGCAATGCGGACATCATGATCAGCTTCGGCAGCAAAGGTCTAATTTACTTGTTGTTTTAGCCCTGATAGTCTGCTTTTAAAATGCCTGGCAGTTTACATGCTGGTGCCTTGTTGAAGGTGATAATAACATGGTTTGAATAGACATTGTAATGACACACAATCATGTTGGTTGTCTGGCTTCTTTGTCTGCAGAACATGGAGACTACAATCCTTTTGACGGGCCTAATGGGCTCCTGGCTCATGCCTACCCTCCTGGACCAGGCATTGGAGGAGACACTCACTTTGATGAAGACGAACACTGGACCAAGGACTCAAGTAGTGAGTAAAGTGCACATACTAGTTAGAAGATGTTTCTTATGTACATAGTGTAAGATTATGCCTTACACAATACTTGCAATTTACCTTATATTTTAACAAAAGCAAAATATGGCTTGTTTAAAGAGCCTTAGCAAAGTATGTCATGGAGACCATCCAGATTTAAATGTTTGTTTAAATTTGAAATAAAAGAAATAAAAAAAATATAGCAAAATATACTTGATTTACAAAGGAAGTACAATTTTACATAATTAAAAATATCATTAAAGTGTTAGTAAATATAGTTTCACAACTTGTATGTAACTTATTATCCAATTGTTATTCTTTTATGTTGGTAGATGATTTACACTGGAAGTAAAGGAGTACTTATTCAATTAGTACTAAACTGATCTTTTTATCTCCAGCTTACAACCTGTTCATAGTGGCTGCTCATGAGTTGGGCCATGCACTGGGGATGTCCCATTCCACAGACCCAGGTGCCCTGATGTACCCTGTGTACTCCTATGGGGAAGGCTTTCCCCTCGCTGAAGATGACATCGAGGGCATTCAAGATCTCTATGGTAAAAAAAGGAAACAACTGGAGTAACATTTTGTGTAATTTTGAATAACATTTGGTTTTAACAGAATGAGGTGATTGTTATTATTATTATGTTATTGTTTTACAGGACCAAACCCAGGTCACAGAAAAGTGAAGCCAAAGCCTGATGCTCCACAGAAGTGTGACCCTACGCTGAGTTTTGATGCTGTCACTGAACTGAGAGGAGAGACCATCATTTTTAAAGACAGGTGCAAAAACTTTACAAAATCCAAGATAAATTTACTTATTTCTATTAACTAGAGAAGCCAAATGATGAGCGTCATTAATTTGATAATGTATGACATGATATTTTTTTTTATTAGTATAAGAAAATATCTACAGTTCAGAATCATTTAATAAAATATTTTAATGTCACTTGATTCAATTCATATTTTGTTTATGCACATTCATTAATGTTTCAGATTCTATTGGCGAATCCACCCTCAGTTTGTTGAACCAGAGCAGACCCTGATCAAGAACACATGGCCCTCACTGCCCAATAAAGTGGACGCTGCCTACGAAAACCCAGAAAAGGACATGGTTTTCATATTTAGTGGTGAGTTTCACATCTTCACAGCCTATAATATCAGTACAAAATCTTAGTCTAAGCATTACACTAAAACTATCCTTCAACAGGGATTAAAATGTGGGCACTAAATGGATATACCCTTGTGGATGGTTACCCCAAATACATTCACAAGCTGGGACTGCCAAAATCAGTCCGAAAAATTGATGCAGCGGTGCACATCAGAGACACTGGGAAGACTCTGCTCTTCACTGATGAGGAATACTGGAGGTAATCAAAGAAAATCACATCTTTTAGGACTTGAAAGTGCCTCTCAGGAGCAACCCCAAAAATGATACAAACCATGACTGCCAAACTTTGAAAGCAGTTTTAAAAAAACAAAACAAAAGAAAAGTCGCTATGGCAAAAAAAAACAACCTATATGTAATTATCTAGAAATCAACCCATGATTCAAGGAAGACTAATCCAAAAAATAACCTGGTCTAAATCAGGACTAAATAAAAGGAAAGGGAAAAAATTAAATAGCAAATATAAGAATACAACAATTTTTTAAAGGTAAACTATATAACTTTAATGCTGTCTCCATGGAGATGCTATTGCTTTCCACAGTATGGCATTAACATATCTATCTTGCAAAACAAAAACAAAAAAACATGCATTCTTACTGTGAGTGGGGTTGCCTGCTGTACGGTGGAAAATTCTAGGCAAAACATTAACATCTCCATGAAGACAACCAGGTGGCAGACGCTCCACCAGAAAAGTTACAGAGTACATCTTTAAATCAGGACCTTAAAACACTCCTGAGTACCAGTGCTCTATAGTGCTATGTTACTACTACTCTATATTACCACATCTAAGACTATTGCTGCATGTATGTTTACTCTGTTATTTTTCTAATATCATTGCTTTATTCACAGCTATGATGAAGCCTCAGCCAGCATGGACAAGGGCTACCCACGCTCCATAGAGAAAGATTTTCCTGGAATGGGTGATGAAGTGGATGCTGCTGCTTATCACTATGGTATGATTTTGCATAACATATTTCAAAACAAAAAAACTTTGCCTTTGCCAACATGTAAACTTTATATTTCAGGTTACTTGTACTTCTTCCATGAACATGTCCAATACGAGTACAGTTACAACTCCAGAAAAGTCATCCGCATCCTCAGAGCTAACTCCATCTTTAACTGTTGATCAAGACACCTTCAATTATCAAAATGTTTGTAAAATTCCCTTAAAATACATTTGATTGATTCTGTATTGTCCAAATAATTGTGCAGGACATATGGACAACGTACTTTACAGGACACAGAATTCTGGAAATTCAAAGACATGTCAAAGAAAGTCTTACTCTTGTTATATATATTTATTTGCACATTTATTTATGTCTAACTAAGGACAGATCTTTTGAATGTGGTATTTCTACAGTGTTGTAATAGCACTTGCTTTGTATTCGATAAAGTTTTCAGAAAGATTTTGTGACAATAAAATGTATTAAAGAAAATAATCCCTTTGAGTTCTCATGTTTGAATAATAGTTCCATATTCTGAACAGATTTGCTTGATCTGTGTATTTTAATCTGCTCTTTCAGTTGTTCACACACATTTTGTTTAATTTCCAGATTTAAAACAATTACAACTAAAATCAATCACAGTCATGAATAAATAGCAATTTGTCATTTAACCTTTGTATATGGTGCGATTATGAAATTGTCAGCAGCTTAAAAAAATATTGTTTCAAATAGCCCCTTTACATCAAGTGCGACTTTGAAGTTGTAATTTCTGATTGTGTCCACTAGAGGGAACTCTTCACAATAATACCAATATGACAAAGCCAATAAGCCATAGCCAATACACGCTTAATAACAACATAGTTACATCATCTGTTTTTTTCTTTTTTGGATTTACTTTTACAATTTAAACTAGCAACTCTTCTGTACATCCTGAAAAATAACTTCATAAGTGCTATTTTGTCCTGTGCTAAAACTCTTAATCTGAATGCAATCACTGTCATCCACAGGCCTGATCGTTTGGATGTATTTACAGTGCAGTGGAGCAGTTGCCATAGTTTTTTGATGTCAAACCAACTTGTAAACCTGGTCATTTCTGGTCTGAAATGCTTATATGCCTCAAATTATATCTATACTAATATTTATACTAAAAGTGAATGTATTTTCTTGATTAAAACTTTACTGTTCTGTCATTAGAATATGTCCATATTACACTATGTCTTTAGGCTCACCACATTGTTTTCATTGGCACATCTGTGTTTAAATGGTGATTGTGTTGTGGTAAACTGCAAGAAAAAGTCACGACAAAAGAAAAAAGGGTAAACAACAGAGCTCATTGTTCAGCACAAGGCCGGTAGTGTTACAGCGTGCTCCAGGCTCAAAGTCTGCTCGAAACACTCTACTCAGTACAGTTTTAACTGTAAGCTTATTTCAGACCGGGACCCTCCATGTGAACAACTCTGGACCCCCACCACTAAATTAATTGATGCAAATTGTAATTTCTAGTGTCAAAACATTTAATCACTGGTTTATTTACATTTATTTATGTAGTTTGTTGTGTCATTATTGTTAAATCAAAAGCTAACCCATAATCTAAGACATCTATAAAATGTGCATTGGTCATGAGTTTATTTTGGTGCAATTTTATCTGAAAAATGAAACCAAAGGTCATGACAACCTATGATGAAATATGTCCTTCACTTCACCTCACCACTTATCGTTATGTTGATAAAGCATATATAAAAGTTTATCAAGCTAAATTATGACGATCTACTATTTTGCCCTAACTCACAGTGGTAAAGTTATAAACTAGAATTTAGACGAATGTAGTTTGAATTTTTGGGCTCAATATTTTTCCTATACATTCATTAGTATTTCTTTAGTAAAAATACAGTATAAAACCAAGATTAGGGGAATTTTAACTTATAGATTTACCATATTTTCCGGACTATAAGTCGCACTTTTTTCATAGTTTGGCCGGAGGTGCGACTTATACTCAGATGCGATTTATATGTGAAATATATGTTTTTTTCTTCATTATTGTGCATTTTTTGGCTGGTGCGACTTATACCCCGGTGCAATTTATACTCCGGAAAATACGGTAATGTTACTGCAGATTTATCAAGTTGATGTGTCTCTAGAACAATGATGACAGTAATTCAGGGTCTAAAGGAGGCCAACATTGATGATTTAATTTTACCCTTGTGATACAGGCATTACTTTGATTATGTTACACTGTCCTGGTAAGATTGAAATATGTATAAAACCCTATGCACACTGTAGGTTTTATCAGTTCAATATCCTAATTAACACTTTGTTTCACCCCCTAGGAAGGAGTTGGACCTTCAAAGAAAACCCTCTTTTGGTTGTCCTGAGTTGTGATTAAAAGCAGATGGTACAGCAGCATGAGGGCAGTGTGAGTCCAGGGGAAAGTACCTCCTCAGACCACCCCATAAACAAAACTAATATCTACACCTTTATACTCAAGTGGTTCAAGTGGTACTATTTTTCGATTACATGTTTATACTCATGAAATGTTTTCAAATTGGAAAGCTGTAACAAATTAATTGTAATTAATGATCATTTTGAAAAGTGCTATACAAATAAATTTAAATATTATTGTAATAAATGACCTGTTGAAGGAAGTAAGAGCAAAATAAAAATGATTCACATCCTAATCCATTTGTACCTCTATTTTCCATAGATGAACTGTTAGGATAAAGAACCATGCTTAGCTATTCTGTATTATTGTACTGCTATAGTTTATTATTGTATTGCTATAGTTCATTATTGTACAGTGTTCATGTGAAGATGAGGACCAGCTTACAGCTGTATGGCACAGATATATGTTCAGAACATGTACAAGATATTCTATATCTATCTATATACAAAGCCAGGCCAAAAAAACATCGCCACCAAAAAAAAAAGGTCACACACTCTATTATTTCGTTGGACCGCCTTTAACTTTGATTACGGCATGGCATTGTTTCGATAAGCTTCTGCAATGTCACAAGATTTATTGCCATCCAGTGTTGCATTAATTTTTCACCAAGATCTTACATTAATGATGGTAGAGTCTGACCGCTGCACAAAGTCTTCTCCAGCACATCCCAAAGATTCTCAGTGGGGTTAAGGTCTGGACTCTGTGGTGGCCAATCCATGTGTGAAAATGATGTCTCATGCTCCTGAACCACTCTTTCACAATTTGAGCCCGATGAATCCTGGCATTGTCATCTTGGAATATGCCCGTGCCGTCAGGGAAGAAAAAATCTATTGATGGAATAACCTGGTCATTCAGTATATTCAGGTAGTGAGCTGACCTCATTCTTTGAGCACATACTGTTGCTGAACCTAGACCTGACCAACTGCAGCAACCCCAACCTATTTGCTTAGTTAAATCCAGGTGGCGACTTTTTTTTTGGCCAGGCAGTGTATCTAATCAAATAACTACGGTAAATAGGACAATGACTTATTGACAGGCATGAGCTGACTCATGACTTGTCACCCTGGTCAAGCCAGTAAAAGATGTTCCAGCAATCGGAGCAAAAGATAACCCCCTCAAGGATGCTCGTCGCAGTCTGATAAGACTGTGCAACGCGCCAAGAGGCCTGGCTGGCCTGTGCACCAACGAAGATGTTCCAAGTCTAAACCGTGGTAGCCTCCCACTATAGTTTGCATATAAAACTCATTGTATAGGCGTAAACATTCAGTCTCTGCCTGGGAATGTCAGTTGCACAGACTCTTTGTATTTGTATTGCTCTTTACTGGTTAATTAAGTAAATTAATTTAATTAATTTAAGTTAAGTAAAATTAAGTAAATTTCATCTCTGTTTCAAGGCTGTTCTTTTTCTTAGCAGAAACTAACAAACACAAGAGGAAAGGGCTGTTTTCCTCAACAGAACATTTAACGTTTGGATATTGTCCTTGTTGTTTTGCAGTAGCCTGTCTGAACCTATTTACTGCTTTGTTAATTTTACCTGCTGGTGCTGGTATGTGGAGAAAGTATGGACCCTTAAATTTGTTTAAAACACTCATTTAGTATAACCAGAGGCTCTTTACAGCTGCGTCGTAAAGCCACCAGTTCCTGTTTACTTGTTCTTGTCTTTAAAGTTCCCCTTATCTAATGCTCTTCAACAGGCCACCATCAGGTCACTAAAATGTGTTCCTTTTTATACCCCTATGCAGTATCTTTGACTCTGCTGAATCCTTTGAAAAAGAAACAAACATGTAAGCCAAAACAGAGTTACAAGTTTATCAGATCGTTCAAGCAAGTGTAGTCATGTTTGTACTTGTATTGGATATTCAATACTCTGCCCACGCCAAACAAGATATAATCTAGTGCAGTTGTAACTAGTCTATTCATTGTAGAGCCCTTATAACTCATAGAGAATACATTCAAATAAATACGGTTACATCACTGACCCCTTGGGGCTGGAGATTTTTTGACAATCCCTTGTGAGAAACTGTAATATAACTGTACATATACTTTGTGAAGAATAGAGCTAGATACAAACAGTATGGAAGATATGGTGTGGTTTATAACGAGCTCCATTATTATTCACCTGAAACCTAAAACCTTGAGCAGAGCTGATGTCTGACACTGTTTAGGCCTATAGGGATCTATTGTCACCAAACATTGTCAAAATGGCGCTCATATTTTTGCATCATAAAAGAATTATAAAACAGTCTTTTTAAGCACATTTAACAAACACCTGGAGCCACCCACAAAAGCTTTAGAAACTTCTCATAGTGGAGGTGATCTCAAGTTTCACTGAGAGAGAACAGTAAGACCATAAACTTAACAATTGGGTGCATTTAGTGTTTGAGCCAAGAGAATGGGCTGCATGGATACTGGAAAATGGATCTACTGAAATAATCACAACTAAATTGCAAGTTTGCTTTTTTCTCTTTGGCAGCTTTTATGTAAACCTTTCCTTGAGGCACTGGTGGATGGATGCCCTGGTACATGTATGGCTCAGTCCATATAGTTTTATAGTTTTAATGATGCATTTAATTTATTTAAAACTTTTTTTGGGCACTCACTCAAGACACTGTGCATTATTCATTCCACCCCTGGAACTACTATTGTAGTCAAAGTTACCCTGGGGTAGACAGACAGATGGAAGTGAGGCCAGCCAATCTGCACTATTACCACGCCACATTTATACTAGTCAAGGCCCAAGCCTGCTTAGCTTCTGAGATCAGTAAATTGTCCTCTTGGTGGAAGTGGGTGTAACCGGAATCATCTGAAATATTGTATATTGACAGACAACTGCTAAACATCTTTTGACCCAGTTTTACAGTGAGATAGAGAATATCTTAAAAATGAGCCGTTGTGCTGTCTTGGTGATTACATGTCCTCATATCTGCAGCCTGATAACATCACTTAAAATCCCAGTGAGCACCCTGTTGTTGTCAGACCTCCTTTCCTCTGCAGAGAAGATAAAGAGGCTGTGGCTATCACTCCAGACTTAGGTTTGTCTGGTCACATAATGTTTGTCCAACTCGATACAACTGAGACATTATAGAGACTGCATTACTGTGAACTATTTCTACAACTATTACTAGCTCAAAAGTAAGGGTTGCCCTGAATAGTTTTGTTTGTCTTTTTTGTCTGTGCAAGGATATCGTAACAGATGTTTGTATGTTGTGCTTATCACTTTAGACATTGACAACATGTTTCCTATGTCCTGCTAAGAGACATACTGTAGCAGATTCAGTCTGTTCAGTGTTAGTTGTCTTTGATTGATTTCCCACAGAGCAGAGTGTAGACTGTGGAACATGCAGTTAATTCAGTCTCATGCCTCTCTGTAATGAACACAAATCAGCCATAACACAAACACATGTGACTGCTGTTAAAATATTTAGTTAATAAATAATAAGCCTAAATCCTAATCTGATACTTAGTAATAACAAGTTCTGAAAAAAGTTTGAAATGATTCACAAGATATAAAAATACCTGCCATTTGTTGTGGTTAAAATATAGCAAAATGAACCTCTCTGCTTTTAACCTGATAAGCATTCTTTGATTTGCTTTGCCACTGCTGACGTGAGAGGGATCTTACATACACATATAGCTATGTTTTCACTTGGTCTCAGTGGACTTTAGGAGACGACACATCTGGAAGTGTTTAGCGCAGTGGGGTCATCCTGAGACAGCCTCTCCCAAACTGATGACAAATGACTCACAGAAATCCTCATGAGCTTAACCAACAACTGCTTTCACAACCATTAAGGCCCTGGTGACACAGAGACGCATGTTAAGAGTACTGTCTATGTTTGTTTTAAAGGGAATCTACGAAGAAAATATATGGGGCTTAAAGTAAAAGTGAGTTGTCCTGTCCTATGTCATAAATGTTGCACACATACTTACAGTTCAGAGATAAATACTTTTTCCATTACTGCTAAACCTGCATATCTAACAAAGAAAGAAAAAAAAAATCTTTGATAATCCCAAAATTATGAACTTTGATGAACTCTGACTTTTTATTAAAGACCCTAGATAGTAGTAGTAGTAAATTATGTATAATACTACTACTACTACATACCCAAACCCTAACGCCTTCATTAAGTTACTAAGCCTGAATCATTCTTAATAAAATATTTGCTTTATTAAGACAAATTAATTAAGGTGTATATATTATAAAATGGAACCAAAACTATCACAACATTATTCCATGCTAAAACATTTGCGTAACAGTAAATAAGAACTAGCCCAGTTGAGATAATCTGTTGTACTTTTCAGCCACATCTTGGAGGAGAAAGACGGGCATTTTCTCACTGCCAAAAAAACACAGGAAATAATCAGCCAACTGTCTCTGGTCTGGTTTCTCCTCGTCTCCCTGCTGTAGTCACCTCTTTGGCAGGACACCAGCGTACTATAGTCTGCCAAACCAAGGCATGTATCCGCACTCAAATGTCCTAAACCATGTAAAGCTACAACTGGGAGTATTCTTCTCAAGTAAACTGAACTAAATATGCTAGAGAACTTTAAAAGGGACAGAAATGTTGTCAACCCAAAACCACTATTTCTTAGTATAGAAGGACACACCCAGTCAGACAGGGTGGAAATGGTCATGTCCAAATAATGCCCCAAAACACACACTTTTAAACTTGATGATGCCGTTTTTACTCAACCACAGTAATTTCCAGTAACTGTTGACGTCCCTTGGACACATAACATTGCCGATTTTAAACAATTTGAGATATGTAATTATATAAGAAAAGTATAGTGGATGTAGTTTTATATGTAGTTTTATACAAATTCTTAGTTTGTTCAAAGTATTATGATATTTTGTTTTTTGCCATTATGGTTCTTTTTTATTTTTATTCAAGCTAAAATAATTAGTTTTATCTCCATTATATTGTAAATTCTTTGTTTTAAATAACAGTGGCTGAGTCTAAGAATATCAGATTTATTAAAGCATTTTATTTACAACATACTTACAAAGATACAAATATAAACCTCTACAAATGCAAAATGTAATATTCAATTATCAAAATCCCTTATACCACCTGCAGTCCTGAGCCTATAAAGTATCCACAGGAATAATGTACATACATAACCACTATTTATTCAGATGCTGTACTATGCGTATATGGCAGGAGAGTTGTCATGCAGCTCTGGTATCCAAGCAGAATCATATTAGGCAACACTTGTTTGATGACTAACTTGATCCTGACTGAAGTTGCACAATACAAAAGTCAAAGGCAAAACAGTTCATACCATTAAGTCTATCAGCCAGTCTATCAATGGAATACATGCGTTAATCTTTACACCATTATATGAATTATAATAATCAGTTATTTTTCACCAGTAGTATATAGGAATGGTATTTTAACATTTTAATTGCAAATAGCATTAACATAATTTTAGTCATATGAAAAAACAAAAACAATCCATTAAAAAAACTGTAGTGGTTATAAGCATATTGGCCTCTATTGTATCAGTCATGTTGAGAAGAAGTGCTGAAATGTTTTACTACTAAAGTAAGTGCAAAAGGCTTTGTTTGGTCCTGATTAGTTAATATTTAAATCATTATTTGTCAGTTTGTAACAGCTCACAACGTATTTTCCAGTCATTTCGAACATCAAATATTGACTAGAGATATTGATTAGAGATGTTTGCATAACAAGGTTCATAAGGCACACCACTGGTATTGGGAATCATTGCATTTGGTTCATTGTTCTCATAGCCTCACAAGCCAACGCCCTCCACATTACAGTTCAACACCTCAGTGGGCTGCAGTTGCCCCAGGTGCAAGTGAAACTGCCCTGGCTTCTTGGTTTTCCAACAAAGAATATTTTGCCCCAGTTTTATACTTTTTATACTGGGCAGGTGGGCGAGCATTTCATTTGGCAAAGACACCAGTCCAGAGTTGGACAAATTCAGCTCTTGTAGTGAGTCTAGTCCAGTGAACACTTTAGGATCTAACTTTTTAAGATTTGGGTTGTTAGAAAGATCCAGAACTTGCAGACTTTGAAGATCTTTGAAAGCAAATGGTTCAATGTCCTGAAGTTCTTTGCTGCCACTGATAGACAAATAAACCAAATCTTGTAACTGTGAAAACGCGCCTTCTTTAATGCTTTTGATGGGATTTGCGTCAATATTAAGGTACCGCAGTGGTAGTCCAGACAACGATGGGACACTTGTGAAAAAATTGGCAGTCAAGTTCAAGCTCTGAATGTGCAATGTCTTTCCATGCGGTACTGTTGATATTGTTGTCAGTTTATTATTAGACAAATCCACAGTAACTGGTTCACCATTTACTTTGGTTGCAAACATGCTCATGTCAAAATCTGCAAAGTTGTTGTAGCTTAAATCCACCTCAGATAATGGAAGGCCAGAGAAGAAATCTGGGGCCAGCGCTGCCAGACTGTTATGGCTCAGATCCAAAGACTCCAGATAGCGCAGCCTGGACAAAGCATTAGGGCTTACCTGCGAACGATAAGACAATTACAAAGTAGGTAAAAGGTTTATCAGAATGTTGAACCTGCATGTAAAAGAAACAGGTGAAAGGTGTAAGATAAGAAACTACACAGAGGCCAAAAAGGTAGCAACCTATATTATGTAATGCAATAAAACTTGATTGATTTAAAAATGGATTTGGATACAACTCAATTACCTTTTTCCTAGACATGATTAAGTTAATGTTGTATTCAAACGCCAAAATCAATATTAAAAGTTATCAAGAAATAGAGTTGGCAAATTAGTTGCGTATCTATAAAGGCCTGGGAACTATAATCCAAACATAATATTAGATACAGGTTGGTCAAGGTAGAAACAGAAATATACTGACGTCAGCAGCAATAATAGACATAGTCATTCTGCACCACTGAATCGCTGCAATTATATCAAAATATCTCCAAGGTATTTTAATAACAATATAAACTGGCTTATCCAGTGGTTTATCCATGCTCAAACATAGACACTCGTTCCTAGCCACTCCTCCTATTGGTCAGCAGCGGATTTAACCAATCACGGTGAAGTGTCAACTCTTAGAAGAAGCAAATAGCTTCTTGTACATGCAGTATAATAATAAGTGTACATGAATACCAAAATAAAATCTAAACTGTGATCAAGACTCTAAAAAACAGGATATGAACTTGTATTGGGTCCCTAAATAGTTGAGTGTGCACTTACTGTTGTAATATGGTTGCTGCTGAGGTCTAAGCTAACCAGCGTTGTGTACCCTGGTCCGGACAGCATGGCGTCTGTGAGGGGTCCCATGATGGAGATGTAGGACAGATCCAGGTGCGCTGTGTCCAGTGGGATAGGAATGGGCATGGCGGTTCCGCGGCCCAGCCCACTGCAGTCTACTCTGGTCAGGCTGAAGCTGTCAAACAAGCCAAAGCTCTCCACCTCACAGCGGCAGCCCGGGTGGCAGTTCTGAGCCGCGCTGGATTGGACAAACGCCAGCGAGAACACAGCGAGCCACAACCCAAGAAGCATCATTGTCTGTGGAAAGAAAGAATGCTATTACCAATCAGGTATAGCATTATAATTATACGGATATTAATGTTTTATAATTATAGCATCAGATTTTATAATTACATAAGGTTTTATAATTACATTATCAGATTTAAATTAATTCATTTAAGCTACACACAGCAGGATAGGAAAATAACTCTAACCCCAAGTCCTCCCCCTATCAAGTTAAAATGGTAATAAACAGATAGAATTTCGAAGAACAGTTTACACAAAATCTAGAAGGTCAATAGTATAAACTTGGTCAATTTAAGTGCATTTACTTTACCACTATATGAATCTCAAACAAATAGTTGCCAATATTATTTATTTGTTTGAAATGATTTAAAATATGTTTTGAAATACTTGTTCAAGTTTTAAAAATGCAAAAGTTTCACACGTACAACATAAAACTATTTGGAAATGTATCAAAGACATGGTTTTCCATTTGTAATCCGCGTATTGTACATGAAAAACTAGCAGGACTTAAATGTTTGAGTGCAACATGAGCAGACCTAGTTCTTTCACTCTCAGTCTGTACTCTGACTTCCCAATGGGTGTGACCTAATTTCTTTAATCAAAGCGATCATTTGCACTTTTTTAGTTTCTTAGTTGTTCTTGGAAAAATGCTGTGTAGTATCAAAGAGGCAGTTCTTGGGCCATATATTGTAACAATACAGGACTAAGCTAAAGTCTTAGACTGGGATTTCACAACAATGTCATCAATGATAAATGTACCAAAAAACGCAAAATGCAAAAAATATCACCACTCCACAAAGGCATCAACCCAATCTTACAATGAACTGATATAAGTCAATAAATGAATGGTGAATAAGATAATAAAACATTTACCACACTTACTAGATAAAAATAAAACCAACCAATAAATTTCCAAGTAGAGTTTACACTTAAATGGGAAGTAGACCCAGGGATGACACAGCAAATATGAGGTCAACACAACAGTAGATTGATATGACTACATTTAATCCGATCATATCTTTAGCAGACTATGAAATGAACAGTTATCTAAATCCACTCTTTATTTAAACTGGTTTGAAAAGATTATTGAAATATTTTATGAGCAATTGTAAACATGCGCTGTTAAATGCAGCTCATGGTGGACTGCATGTGAGTGCACTCTTGTCTGTTTGGATATTGCTGCTATCAGAGCTGTAACAAAGGTTAGGCTTTAGTTATGCAAGAGGACAAGTAACAAACAGCAGTAACAGACCTTCATGACCTGTTAGCTTATGCAGGCTAATTACACGCCTCAAAGTCCAACAATGTACAAAGATCCTGGTGTAAAAAGGAACATCTGTGTCAACTTGCTTTTGACATTATGCTAAGTCATTGGGTCATATTAACATGACACTTCACCCCCCTTGCATAGTATGAAAGTGATGTATGAGAGATTGGTGGTCGGAGGGTACGATGGTGGAGATTCCAGCCCCAAGAGTAGCTTTCCACAACCAAGTATGGAGTAACATCAGAAACATGAATGTAAAGAAGATGTTCGATTGTAGCCATTTCCATCAAGGCCACAACATCAGTATGCGGTACAGGCCATTCTGAAATTGAACTACCAGTCTTTAGGTTGATTCTTGTTGTATGGCATGGGTGTTAACCAGTAAATACTTTGCATGTTGTCAATGCATGCTGAGTATTTTATGTTTGAAGTTTTCCACACCCATTAAAAGGACAAAAACAGATCTTTTTCATTATTTTCATCACTGTTAGTTGCAGTATGTTTTAAGTGGCTATTTGCAATTGTATGATACAAAGAATAAATGAGTCAATGGAAAAATGTTTACCCCAAAGCATATAGACACCAGTGCCATTGCAGACTACACAGAGAGGTGTTGTTTTATTTATTTAGTTGAAAACTTTTTATTCCCAACAAGTACCTACTGAATGTCTTTCCATGTGGTAAACATCCCAAGTCCTGCTACCAAACCACACTGCAGCATATGCAGACTAACCATGAGAAAACCAGTAAAACACCAAAAGCTGCCCCATGTTTTTAAAAGTCTACAAGGTGGTCATCAGCTGCTCATCGCCTTGTCTCTTCCTCTCCTCTGAATTTTTACCTCCATCTGCGGCTTCACTGATGGCCGTGAACTCTCGAGACCAGGTGGTGCTTCCAGACTTCCAGTAATAAATCTCATCTAACAACAACCTCCTGTCAACTGCATCTCCCTTCAAATCTGCCCTATAACAACTTCAGCAATCAACAAACAGTAGCTCATTCTCACTTTCACGTTTATTTTCACACTATGTTGTCATGGGAAATCTTGAGCTAACCTTCACTGCATCAGACGAGCATTTTACACTTTTAATTAGGCTAATAAATTGTTATTTAGGCTACGTCCCAGTGCCATTGTCACCACTCTATACTTCAAAGCACAAAGCTGAAAGTGGTGCCACAATAATCCCTTTAAACCACATCAAGAAAGTGACTGGGAGTTTAATTAAATTGGAGGCCCTTGAGCGGTTTAAACAATTAGGCAGAAACAGAGCTGCAGTTTTTTGTGAGTAAACAAAGTTAAGTTTCTGTCTTAAAGAACAATGTAACAGTTGACAGTGTTGACAGTGAACATTAACCATTGTATACACATTTTATGTTAGGGTTAGTAATTTACTTTTCTAAGTAAGTCATGGTATTTTTTCTAAACTGGTACCTCACTTTCACAATCAATGACTGCAGAAGAAGTGCCAAAAAGCTAAATAACACATACAAAATGTAGTGATCTAGTCTTTCAAGTCTTTCTACTAACGTGTAAACAATTTCTTATGTCAGAGATGATGCAACGTTTTCCTATTTAAAGGTGACTCCAGTGACACCCATAGTAGGCTATATTCAAATTGGTATAACAACGTGTAGATCTACGTTCACTTAAATCTCCATTACACCAATTGCAATATAATGTTAATATACATCTCTCACCTCTATGAGATATTAAATAGAAGAAAATCTGACGGAAACTCTGAAATGTGGCTTCAATTTGATGAATCAGTCAGTGTTGCCGCCTACATCTGTTAATCATCTGAAAATGTGCAAGGAACAAAACCACAAACTCCTGTCATAGTCTGGGAACTTTATACTTACGTAGAAATCACCGCAAAAAAAAATCACATTTCTTTCAGCGGTGCGTGTGAAGCGCTGCAAATCAAAACATTGACCACATAAAAGCTCGCCCACTGATCTTTACTAAACCAACCCCGCCCCTCTCTCTGCTGTCAGTCAAATCTTCACGTGTTTAATTAGGTAACAGCAGTTTTCGCAGTGATTTCAGTCATAATGACATAACTCTGGTCAGTTCAGCGAGGACTGTCCAGGGGCGGTTTCTTAAACACAAGGCAAAAGTGAAATTTGATCTGACCACAGCAGAGGTCCGCTGCTCTTGCTCTTTCTCCTATCCAAAACCACAATATAACCAAGATTTGCAGGGTTAAACCACTGATCAAAATGCATTAAATTATCTTTTCTAATATTTCCTATACGTTCACAAGTCGTGTTTTGAGTTTGCACTTACTTTTGAGACTTTGGTCCAAACTTGCCACATTTTTCGGGGATTTTCACTTCACTGCTCCCATTTTCCCAAAGCCCGCGCAGACAGCAGCTCCTCGCTCCCGCTGAGAGTGCACTCTGTCCCGGGCAACATGAGCTCACGGCCCGCGATCTGTCCGTCTCATCCACAGCATTAAACTCCACCACAAGAGCTGTGTCTGCTGCTGGAAACACTGGGACACATTTCGTCTGGCCCCATCCCATAAAGTCCCGTCTGCTGCTGGCTTCAGTTTGGCACGCGTAAAGTTGGCTTCTCGCGCATCAAAATTACACCACTTCCGGTTAAAGTTAAGAGCTTTCTGAGGGGTTTTTATAATGATTTTTTCGTTTTAAAACGAAAAGTGCACCAGAAAATAGGTCGTTTAAGTTGCTAAAACTAATCTTGAGAAATATTGGATAACTTAACGTGGTTAATTTATCTTAAATTTGATGTTAAGAGCAGGTCACTGTTAAAATGAAAATCATTGTTTGCTAACTTGGCTAACCATTTTTAAATATGCGTCCTGTTAGTTGCGTGCACGAAAAAAATCTGAAAAGCGTGTAGGTCTTATAGCAGACACTATATTTCAATACTTAATAATTTCTTAAAATATACTTATTTTATATTTATAATATATAAGTATTTT
>KN476006.1:167647-215264 GCA_000787095.1 Periophthalmodon schlosseri
ATATATTTATATTTTGAAAACCGCTGACAAGCAACTTCCGGAATCTGTCTCGTACTTCTCAGCGCCTTCTCCTGGCGTGCTCAAGCATCGGAAATCCCAGAGGAAAAGTTTTTTATTTGCGAAACAAGGCGGTGGTTTGTTTGATTTGGCATCTGGATAAATCCGTTAAAACATTATGCTAAAAGGAAACGTTGAAGTATCCTGTTGGTACTTACGTGCAAAATAGTTTGTGATGGTCCAACAAGATACTACAAGCCCATGCGCTTACTTAGTAGGAGAAGGAATAGGGATGTGTTGAAACTAGCCTTTAAGAAATGTCTCAACAACATAAAGCAAAAGTGTGACTAGATGCCTTGCAGAATTATAATGTCATAATTACATTGATTGTAATTGCTGTTACTGTATTGATTTCATTGCCCTAATAACAAATTAGAACAACTTTAGTTTTTAGTGGGATAACACTAAACCTTTTTTTTACAGATTTGTCCCACATAGGTTATGCAATTTAATTTTGACTTTTATTTTATTTTTCTTTTAAATTTCAGATTCAAAAAGTAAAGTAGTAGTTATTTGCCAATGTTTTTTTTGTTTATTTTACCAAGAATATCCACTAGATGGTCTCAGTGCGTAAGACCATGGATTTATACTTCCATGCGTAAAACTGAACGCCTGGGTTTGTCAAATTTAACTGGTCATTATTTTAAAATATGGGAGTCTCATACAATATCATCTTTAACTCAAAAATCACCAAAAATAACAATTTGTGATTTTATTTTTATTTTTTATTTTTTGTCAATTTTTATATTTTATTCAAGTTTTATAGCCATTAAGGAGTCAATATCAATTTGAGCTTATATGTGTTTCTTCATTTTTGATGTAATTTTCATGAAATATCCCCCAAAATATTGATTGCCCTGAAATATAGCTTTTTTGGATGCATATTTTTGTTGTATTTATTTAATATTTTGGGCTTTATGTTTTTGTGCAGAAAATTACATCATTATCAATATACCTGGAATTCCGACTCAATGCAAACTCCACGCTGATTCATCATTTATCGCTCTATTCCTGGAGGAGGACAGTGGTTTCAAGGTGTTACTATAAGAGGCTCAACAGCTTATGTAGGATATGGGTCAACAGAGGTTCAGACACTTTCTACACACACATAAAATATTCATTTATTCATTAATAATTTATATTGTATTATTTTACCACTAATCACAATTAATCTTTTCATTTTCAACAATTTCAGGACAATGATGCTTTATACATTACAAAATAGACATTCAAGGAATAAGACAGCCAGACAGAAGAAGACACGTGAGAGGTGAACTAACAGGTCTGTCTCTCCCCCCTCCTTCCCATCATGTACCACTAGTTTAATTATTATTAAATGATGATGATCTATTCTCTTTTTATTTAAGTATAATCGTGTCTTTGTTTTTGTTTTCTTGTTATTTCCAAAATGAACCAGTTGACATGATGCTTGCTCCACGCTTCAAAGTCGTGGCAACTCTGTGTTGTGGCTGCTCGGATGTTTGTGTCTTTTCAGAAAAAGCAGAAATGACTGACGCAGGAAAACCATAGTTGAACCCAAGGGACCTTAAAGGAGAGCCCTTCGTTATCTCTAATTATTCCCTCTCCGCTGGGGTTCAAATTAAATTAATCTTCTAGACCTGCACTGCTAACATGCTACAGCAATTAAAACAGGTGACTGATCAATGTGGCAGTGTCTCTACGGCAAAACAAGTGACCTTAACTACACCTGGAAATCTCAATGTTCAAATTTGAAAACTTTCATCTGATATATAAATGCTTCACTTATTGTTAAAGCTGTCACAGAAAAATAACTTTACAGTAGCGTATATCTGGCTAATATTGCAATCTTACCCTTTATTAGGTTTTAATCTTGATACAGGGACTTTCTCCTGACTTATTTACAATTATCAGTGCCAATATCAATGTATCTCAAATTATATAATGAATTAATAACATATCTTCAATTTTCAAAATCGCTATTGCGTGTTTTAATCATTCCTCTAACCCAATGTTTTCCAACCAGGGGTATGTGAATTGTATTTGAATAGGGCATTTTATATGTTTTTGTTGGATCATTTTGGACATCAGTATCATTAAAACAAGAAAATATATGTGTTATCATTTGCAGTTTACTAGTTGGATTTATAATGACTAAAGAACACTGCTACATGATACAGGGAATACTTAGAGTGTAAGACAAAAAAGGTTGGGAACCACTGCTCTAACCAATGTATATATCATGCATTCATTCATAAAACATTTTGCATATGGCATTTTGTATTGTATTTTATTCTTGCTTAAGTCTTGTTTTACAATTTTCCAAATAGCTATTGCATGTTTTTCCCATGCCTCTTAATGAAAAAAAGTCTGATAAATTAGCTTGTGATTTTTCCAATAAACATGAATTGATTGAAGGGTCGTGGCATCAGCAGCCTCTGTGGCCTGCATAATAACAAAGGTTTTAGAGTAGACTAAGGCCTGTTGTCAATCCTCTTATTTTGTGCCGCAGTGAAAATGGATTAGTGAGTAGCACCTACGTTTTGGCCCCGGGTCACTTTGTAAGGATTTGCCTGACTGGGCCTTGAGCAGACACTTTCACCTTTATTTAAATTTCAAGTCTCAAATCTTCACTTTTTCTTGTATCATTGGAGTCCTGCATGCCTCCTAGCGAACTCCTGAGTGATTCTTCAGATATGGTGCACTGCGTGAGGGGCCCACAGGGGCGCTGCACAGAGGAGGTGACTAAGTAGCTCTCCAGGGTGCTGAAAACGCAACCAAGGCAGCTGTCAGGGCTTCACCTGTCACTCCCCTTCAGGCCAAAACTAAAGAACAATGGCCTTTCAAGATAAGCAGCAAAATATGACAAGGTGATGTGGATACAGAGGGGGATACATGCAAAACTGGACTGATATGACATGAAATGGTAAGTACCTTTTTGTGTTTTTATACAAATTATTTTCCTCTATTTTAACTTTAATTTTCTTGACAAACTCTATTGACCTCAGCAGTGAACAAAATGTTTCACTAGCTTTAACACACTGGAAGTACAATGCAACAAATTCCTCCAAACTTCAAATGGCCACTATGGGAGTCCAGCCAGCCACGTGCGCCAGTAATTAAAACAAGAAACGTTTTCCCGAATTTGCCGGTGTATAACTTCTCACTATGGATCCTACTTGGAGTATTGACTTTCCCTTGTTGCGTGCACTGTTTAATTTTCAAAGTTGGAGTTTTAGGACCTTGGAACTGCGATCCAATTTACTACAAGGCGTATCCTACTGCCGCAGCCAGACTGGCGGTAAGCAGGATCAACGGAGATCCCAATCTAGACTTGGGCCTAACAATGGATTTTATCATTCTACAAGAACCATGTGAAACTTCCAAAGCCCTAACTGCATTTATTTACTATGAGGAACGAGCTGATGGATTTGTAGGCCCCACAACCCCCGGATATTGTACAGCCGCATCACTTTTGTCCAAAAACTGGGGAAAGGCTCTCTTCTCCTATGGATGCATAAACTACGAACTGGACAGAGCGACTGGATACCCAACTTTTTCCAGGACAGTGCCTGCACCCAGCGATGTGTTGTTCACTGTGTTCAAACACTTCAGATGGGCTACTATTGCTGTGGTTTCATCGAATGAGGACCTCTGGATCGAATCTGCAGGAAGAGTGGCCACGGCTTTGAGGAACAGAGGGCTCCCCGTGGGTGTGGTGGCCTCTGTGCGCAATGAGACAGAGATGGAGAGTACACTAAACCAGATTGAGGCGGCACCAGATATTAGAGGTGAGTTTTAATATACACATAAAGCATACATTTAGTATTTATTGTAGTGTATTGTAAGTTTGTTCACCTTCTAAAATGCAGAAAATCTCAAGAAGACCTTCCAAAACATTTTTCATCATATTTAATCACTATTAGATCACAAGTTTATATGTGATACAAGTGTGTTACAAGTGTTACAAAGATGTCGTGTATTTTATTGTAACTGATTTTTTATAAACTATTATTGACTGCTTTGTAGCCCATGTTTGGGAATTCCATTTTCCCTGTTCTAAGCTTTATCAGACAGGATAGATTAAGTGTGAAATGGGTGTGAGGAGTGGGAAAGACCAAATTATCACTGTGAGACCAGCACAGAGCCCTGTATAGGCCTATGTGCTGCAGCCTGGATTGCTACACTATTGGACAGTATCTAGAATTACATATTTCATAGTATTTTAGAGATCTTCAGTTGCAGTGCGCTTGGCCCACATTTTAGATCTAGTTGAATATTTCTTTAGTGATACATCATATCAGAAACCAGTGTCTTAAAGGTGTACTATGGAACTTTTCTGATGCAAGGTTAACCACTTGTTTGTCTCCATGGAAATGTTAGTGCTTTGCCTGATATTAAACATATCTATCTTCATGGTTAGAGGTCAGATCTGTGTAGAGGTGAGATCGTTCATAGTAAGAATGTTTTTCAAGGTATTTTTGATCAGTAAAAACAACTGAAATTGAATAAATGCATGGTCAGTTTAATGCAATAATGTGGAACAATCCAGGAAAGCAATAACATCTCCATGGAGACAAGCAGGTTGCAGATCCCCCACCAGAAAAGTTACACAGTGCAACTTTAAGCTTGTACAGTTTTGCTTTATGTTTTTCCTGTTTGTGTTGTAGTAATCGTCATGTGCATGCACTCAGTGTTGATTGGAGGGGAGCAGCAGGCCACTTTTCTTCTGGCTGCTCAGGAGAGAGGCCTGACATCTGGAAAGTACGTGTTTGTTCCTTATGACACCCTCCATTACAGCATGCCCTACAACAACGTCACACACTTCGCCCTGAAAAACAACAGTCGACTGAGGGAAGCCTACGACGCCGTGCTCACCGTTACCATGGAGTCCGACCCCCTGTCTTTCTATGAGGCATTCAATGCTGCAAAAATGTCCCAGGAAGTGACGCTAACGGTGATGCCAGAGCAGGTAGAGACCTGAAAATACAATATGTCAAGTCTCAGCTAATATAGCATGTAGTCGTGTAGACATAAAAGTAAAAGATATGTAAAATACTATAATTCACTATATTAAAAGTACAGTTTTTATTGCTTTAACACTGATTGAACTGCTAAGAATTAAATTAAACAAGTTCTTGTTCTATCCCATGTGTGCATAGACATAATTGGTTTTATGCATTATGTAACTCTTCAAAATTGAACATACTGATTCATACATTTGTTCTTGAATATGCACAATGCATACAACACAATATCTGTGACAAAAGCAGCAATAATTTGAAATCAAGTTTAGTTTGTTTAACATTCTACCCACATCTACCAACAGGAAGAATTTTTAGCAGTTGTAAAATGTCCTTGTCTATCGTGCATGGATATATACTTCTTTATATAAAAGTCTCACTGTTTTGTATACCAAGTTATTGTTAAATAATTTTAATCTGCCGCTATTGCTTAAAGCAACAATGCTGTAAGCTGCACATGAATTGTTCATCTTTCTGTGCTGTTTTTGTCTAAATTTAAAAATGTTATTGCTTCATTTGTGGTCTAGGTAAACCCTCTGTTTGGCACCATCTATAATAGCCTCTACCTTCTGGCTAAGGCCATCCACAGCACCAGGAAAGCAGGCATGACACTGTCGGGCTCCAATTTGGCTTATTTCACCAAAAACATTGTCTTCAACGGATTTAACCAAAAATATCAAGTTGACAAGTCCGGAGAAGTCAAAACCAACTATATCATACTGGACACTGACAAGGGCTACACCCTGTACCAAACCTATCTGGTGGATCTAAAGACATCTAAGCTGCGATTTGCTGGAAGGTCCATATTTTTCCCTGGAGGAGGACCACCACCCTCAGATTCAATCTGCTGGTTTGACCCTGCTATTCCTTGCACTGGAGGTAAAGTTGTAGCATGTATACTAGATATCTGGATGACTTTGAATGCTTAAAATTAATGCATTTAAAATGAAAAGTTTATTGATAATTTAAATTTAGCATATTGTTTTTTTTTCATAGGCTTGGAAGTGACATACATCATCATTGTCTTTGTTGTTACCTTTTCACTGGGTCTTGCAGCCCTTGGAATAAGTTTCTACATAAGGTACTTATGTATGATTGCCAGAGTTTTTCATTTTTACTGAACATTACACTGATAAAATTAATAATGTAAAATTGCTGTCTCTACTCCCTATTCATCAATTAAAATCAAACTTTTACAACAAATACAATTTACAAAGCTTTTATTTATTAAGGATATTCCAATATTGTCAGTCACATATTTATTTAATTTTGAGTTTTTAACGCACGGGTTTGTAGTTGTGATTCTTTGAACACCTTAAACATGTTTTAATTCACAGGAGGAGGCTTCAGCAAATCCAGCTGATTAAAGGACCCAATCGGATTCTTTTGACACTGGAAGATCTGACTTTTATCAACCCACAACTGAGTAGAAAGGTCAGTCGTGTTACTTTTCAACACGTTTTAACATTTTACAAAATCTCAGTAGTATTTATTACGTCCCGCAGAAAATCACTTTGGAAGATCTGAGTGAGTCTAAAAGTGCAATAGAAGACAAGTCGCAAGATCGCTCCCACTCTGTGAACAGCATGCAGACAGCCACTCACGAAAACACCAATGTCGCCATTTATGAGGTAGACTTGGGCAAAGCATGATTAGTGCCGTTCAAATCCACTCATTCAATCCACTTTAATTTCATATCAAAACACATTTGCCTTTCAGGGTGATTGGGTGTGGCTTAAGAAATTTGAGGATGGACAGTTTAAAGAAGTGAAGCAAAGTACCACCAAGATTTTCACAAAGGTATACACTTAGCCCTTTCTTTGATGTTTCATATAAAATAATCCAGTTACTTTTCCTGATTTTATAGCATATTGGATCCATAACATGTTTAGCTGTTGTGATAATATTTTTCCTTTATATTCCCAGATGAAGGACCTCCGAAATGAGAACGTGAACCCGTTCTTGGGCTTCTTCCAGGACACCTCCATGGTTGCCGTAGTGACGGAGCACTGTTCCAGGGGCAGTCTGCAGGACCTGCTCAGGAACGAGGACGTGAAGCTGGACTGGATGTTCAAGTCCTCTCTCGTACTGGACCTCATCAAAGTATGAAAAACTTTCATACTTTCATACCTCATACTTTCATACTATTTCTGCCATGGAATTTATTTTTCTCATTCAAACAAATAAATAGATATATAAATTAATTCTTTCAACTACAGTGCCATTTAATGCATAAAATTCAAATTATTCTTCCAAAAAGTCTGAAATAAGATCCAAACGACATGCTTTTACTACCACAGGATTTGCTATAAAAAAAACAAAAAAAAAAAAACAAGCTGATCGTTGACAATTTGAAATTATTAAATTGATTAAAATTTAAATTAATTCCACAGCTCTAATTGGTGCCATTGTGTTCTTCAGTGGCTCTCAGACCTTTTCCACATATTGTCATGTTATTACTTATAAGGCAAAATACTGCTAATACTCGAACTAAACCAAAACCTAAACTATGGATTTAAATTGGGATTATAAAAACTAAATACCAATAACCCTAACCTGTATATTCAATTTAGTATTAGATCAATTTAAACAGTGATGCCCCAACCCTCATGCTTTGTGTCACTTTTATGTCGCCTGTCTGCCCACCTGACCAACTCTTACTCCTGGAGCCCACCTCGCCCAAATCAAAAACCACAACTGACACTTCTGACAATGTTGTGCTTCATTAACAACAATATTTGCATTGATTCCAGGGGATGAAATACCTTCACCACAGAGAATTTCCTCATGGGAGACTGAAATCTCGTAACTGTGTGGTCGACGGTCGCTTCGTCCTCAAAATCACAGACTATGGTTTTAATGAGTTACTGGAGTCACAGAAAGCCCCTTATGAAGAACCACCACCTGAGGGTAACATAAATTTTATTTATTACTGTATTATTATTACCCAACTGTAGGGAGCAACTATATGATACTGTTTATTTTGTACTATAATCTAATTTAAACAAGGTTATTTTACTTGACTTCTCCACCCAGAGTTGTTTTGGACCGCTCCGGAGTTCCTGAGAGACCTTCCGAGTTCCCGCAGAGGCACATATAAAGGAGACGTGTACAGTTTTGCAATTATCCTCCAGGAAGTGGTGGTCCGAGGGCCTCCATACTGCATGCTCGGACTGACTCCTCAAGGTTATACAGGATATATTTATATAGGATGTTCAAACCTAGATATTTGATCATTTCTTGTAGTTAATTCAGTATAGTATAATATGTAATCTAGTGTGATCATTTGTTTATTATGAGTCATACTATTGTTGTCTCCTACTTCTGCCATAATTTCTGCTAATATTTATTTATACTTCTGAGTAAATGAGGATCTTAAACAGGACCTTAACCCTAAATTTGAATCAATGAATCAATGTGTCAGTAACTAAATAATAAAATTTCTATCTCAATATATGAAGCTATTCTGCTTTCAGAGATCATTCGTAAAGTGAAGAAGCCCCCGCCGATGTGCCGTCCCACTGTGGCTCCTGATCAGGCGCCTCTGGAGTGTATTCAGCTCATGAAACAGTGTTGGAGTGAGCCACCCGACCGCAGGCCAAACTTTGATGAGATCTTTGACAGGGTAAGCTTGGGTTTATGTAACAGTAACAGTAGTATAATAAACAATACATATGCTGTTACTACCATCACAACCTTTGAAATTCTTTTACTACCACTGCTGCTACCTCTACCATATTTTACTAGAATCAATATTAGTCTTATCCAGGGCTGTGCATTTTTTATCGAATTGAGATCCTCTAGTTCTATCTGTAAAGGTATGTGTTTTAGAGTTGAGGTCTAACTTGGGAGGAATATTTGTGTGTGTGTATGTAAAATGGAAATTTATATGTTTTAAAAAGACATTTGATTTGGTCTTAATAAGAAAAATAAGATCAAATTGAAAATTGTGATTGATTCATTTGAGGGACTTTTTTACTATATTGCTAAGCCCTATTCTTACCACTATTATACACTCCTACCAATCTGTTCTAATCATTACTACCACTACAACTACTTCTACACTAACTAAAAAAAATACACTGTTCCTACTAATGGAGTAGCTACTACCACCATATATTTTACAGTATACTTGAGTCTCAATTTTCTTTGTCTAGTTCAAGATCATCAACAAGGGCAAGAAGACCAACATCATTGACTCTATGCTGCGGATGTTAGAACAGTACAGCTCAAACCTGGAGGACCTGATCAGGGAGCGCACGGAGGAGCTGGAGGTGGAGAAGCAGAGAACGGAGAAACTACTGTCAGAAATGCTCCCACCGTGAGTTACTGATTTCACAGACTTTATATCACTACAAGTAGAGGAATAGGTTGCAATCGCATTCACAATATATTTGAATTTTGATGTAAGAATTTTAGATGGAAGGTAGAATAGCAACAATCTGTCACCTGACCGGTGTCATGTGACTGACTGCCTCGATTTAAAACACCTGGCATCTAGTCCCACACTCCTGGAATGCGTAAAAGTATCTTGCTAGCAAATAAAGGACATTTAATGTTGTTGGAGTGTGAAAAAATATTGTGACTTAAAGTACTTTCAATTGACAACAATGTGTGTGTTATTGTGTGTCTGAATAATATCCACACTTTTTTATAATGTGGGATATGAGGCGACACCACGTGTTACTCTGTTTCTTTGCAGTTCAGTAGCAGAGGCCCTGAAAACTGGTGCCACAGTGGAGCCAGAGTACTTTGATCAGGTGACCATTTACTTCAGTGACATCGTGGGCTTTACCACCATCTCCTCCCTCAGTGACCCCATCGAGGTGGTGGACCTCCTGAATGACCTCTACACTCTGTTTGACGCTGTGCTTAGCAACCATGATGTCTATAAGGTACACTATTCCTTCCTTCCTAACAAGACTGACAGTGGTTATATTTACATGGCCAGTAAAAAAAAGTAAAATCAGCTAATTCAATATAATTGGGTGCATGTTTACATGCACAAAAGAAATCTGATCATCAAAAACACCTGGGGATGTGTGTCAGTAAATCAATGGAGTTTTAGAGTAACTAAAGATAAAGTACAATTCATTTAAAAATAATTATTTCAATCTTTCTATCATTTTCTCTGTCATTTTTGTCTCTTTGACATCTGATGTAATTTCATTACCCACATCAAATTACCTGTACATAACATTTCAATAGTACTCATATTTTGGTGTGCACGTACACTGAACCACTGTTAGTACACATCAAAAAAACATTCAGTGCATGGCAAGAATTGCTTATCTTCTATTGTCAACTATTGGAATATAGGAATTGGAATTTGTTTAAATTTCACACACAGACCTAATATTTTGTATGGAGGTTGACAAATGTAGTTAACAGTACTGTATTTGTGCAGGTTGAGACCATAGGCGATGCTTACATGGTGGCATCTGGTTTACCGAAGAGAAACGGAAACAAACACGCCGCAGAGATCGCCAACATGTCCCTGAACATCCTCAGCTCTGTGGGGACTTTTCGGATGCGCCACATGCCCGACATCCCGGTCCGGATCCGCATCGGGATCCACTCAGGTCAGCTCCTAGGCTTTCAACCAACCATAGTCACTGTTATTTAAAGGTGTACCATGTAACTTTTCTGGTAGAGGGTATGTATCCATAGAAATGTTTTTGCTTTGCCTTATAATTGAATAAACCTGGCGTTTATTCAATTACAGGTGTTTTATTGCTCAAAAGTGACTGAAAAAACATGCATTCTTACTGTGAGTGGGTTCGCCTTTCTACATATAAAACCACTCATCTCCATGGAAAAAGACAACTTTAATGGCATACTGTGGAACATTCCAAGCAAAGCAATAACATCGCCATGGAGACAAGCAGGTGGCATTCCCTCTACCAGAAAGTTAAATAGTGCACCTATAAGCAACACTGTTTGAATCTGGGTTTAGTTGTCTGGGAGTACCACATAATATAGTATATATATTTTTTTTTAGATAACTTGTATAGGTACTTGTATAGGTAATAAAAAATAAACATTGTTGTATTTTTTTTTTTTTTGATGTAGGACCATGTGTTGCTGGAGTGGTTGGTCTGACGATGCCTCGGTATTGCCTTTTTGGAGACACTGTCAATACTGCCTCAAGAATGGAATCCACTGGACTGCGTGAGTTATAACATAAAACACTATTTTCTTTTTCTTTTTTTCACTATTGACTTTTTGAATAATTATTTTTCTACTTTTTGCAGCTTATAGAATTCATGTAAATCTTACCACTGTAAAAATCCTGCGTTCTCTGAATGAGGGCTACAAAATCGAAGTCAGGGGAAAGACTGAGCTGAAGGTCTGGCCCTGATACACAGTTTACTCAACAAGACTAGAAGCAGCCCTCTAATTCACATTTCATGTATTTTAATCTTTTTCAGGGTAAAGGGATTGAAGAGACGTACTGGCTTGTAGGGAAGACAGGATTTTCAAAACCATTGCCGAAACCGCCAGATATCAGACCAGGGTACGCACTCACTCATTTACTCATTACATTACAAAACTTTTCAAAAGCTGTAATATACTTAAGCATCAGTATCATTACTTTACACAACTCACACACAAACTCTTTTGACCCACAAACTGAATCTCTTTATGCACTGCTTCAGAGAGGACAATCATGGATTGAACCCTGAGGAAATAGCTAATTACAAGAGAAAGAAAGCTGAGCAAAAAAGGCTGAAATGACCGAGGTAGTGTTGCATGTTGCGTGTGCTCCTGTGCAGTGGTTCAGCTGTGTTGTGCTGCGAAGTTTCACTTTCTTCTTTGCGATTTGTAAATCGTATTGTTTTGTGATCAGCTGGTGTCATTAATCTTTTGATCTTATCAACTTAATCTTAAGATCTGTGCACGTTTCCTTATTTTTTTGACAAACTCTGATGTGTAGCTCTATGTATTTATCATCTATCTACAGAACTATCTAATAAAAACAACTGTCTTCACCAGGGACAACTGGCAGGAGATGGTGACAGAGGAAATCAAGACACTGTTTCGAAAGGCGAACCGGTCAGTGGACAAAAAGACTTGAATGAGGAGACCTGAGGACAGACACTGCTGCTCTCCCTGAGGCTTATGCAGACGGATTTAAAAGGATTGTCCATCGTCAGGCTAATCTGCCTGCAGCCAGCGCAGCAGAACAAGATGGTGCTAATGTAATGAGAGTGGATGCATTACCCAGCGCTACAGACGGGCAGTGGTCTCATGCACTCTGCACTCACTGACCACTGGGTGGTCACCTACAACTACCATGAACTTTACCAACTTCAATAAGACTGCCTATTTTATTCACTAGATATTTACAGTTTTGCTTCGACAATGGGCCATCCGCCTCATAAGAATTCACATGAGGCTAGTAGATGTTATAGCTGAATAAGATTTGCTCTCCAGAGTTTGGAGCTGTTGGCTGCTAAAGAATTACTATGACACTTTATGACATTTTGATTGTTTAGAAATTTAAGTGACAAAAATACTAAATGTCAGCAAAATCAAATCAAATCCCCTGTAATGGTGAGACTAGCATTTTGAATTTATCTCAGTAAAGAGGGCTGTAGAAAAGTACTCACTGTTCCAGTGTTTTATTACAAACTGACACATTTACGTCATATTTGATCTATATTTTGTGAAGTGTTTTTGGTCACAGCATATAAATATCAGTTAGTTTTACAGATGCATAATGTAAAGATGCAGTGTTAAAATGCGCAGCAGGCTTTTGCTTTACTTTGACCAATATATACTCTTAAAAAGGATTAAAGGAACACTATTCTTTTATTTTTTATAACAAATTTCATTGATTCTTCATGGAATTCTTTGACAATAAGTGTTAACTTTTAACTTGTTAATTTTAATCTTTAATTTATGTGAACAGTATATATTGTCTTACAACTCTATGAGCACTGACTTATGTTTTCAATTCATTTGATCAAATAATTCAAATATTTTAGATTCTCAATTTTATTTATAAATTTTTGCCTATTTTCTAAATGAAAAATATGTCAACGGTCAAAGCTTTATAAGCAGATACTTACTGTATTCTTGATTTATTTTGTATGTTAAACCTGTCTTGTACAATGCATTATCGTGACAATGCAAAAATATTCATAAATCTAAATGATAGATAATTACTGAAAATTGCACTTTTATGAAACATCACTATTCATGGATGTCTGTGTAATTCCAGTCTTCCAGGTATGACCCATAGTAAAAGAAAAATTCAAATCTGTCAACTGGACAAAAAATTGACAGATTTGACAGATTTCTATTTTTCTTTTACTACTATTCATGGATCTTCATTTTTATTTCATTTCATTTGTTAGCCAGAAGAGGGCGCTGTGGATCATACTCGAACAATGGATTTGTTCAGATCAAACTAAACTTGTGTTTAATAGCTTAGCCTTAAACTATGCATTACTTGACATAAATGAGAACTACTTGATATTATGTATCTTATGTTGAGGTTTTATTTCTTTGTTGTACCATTTGTTTATTCAAACACTGTGTTTCCTGGTCACCGTGAGATCCTTGTCCTCCAGGTTCTGTCCTCCTTTAACTGGTCTATTCCCTTTTTATTTAGACTGTGGTAAATGTGTCCCATGAACTCAACCATATAATTCCATGCTTTATGGTTTGTATGGTTATCTTATAATTTAACAGCAGAAGCAAAAGCCTTGTTTGTTTTGTCTAATCTCCACATACCAGACCAGGAATGCATGGACTCCACTCGGATGGAAAGATTGTTGTCATTTGTATTTAAGTTTCACTATAGAGTTGTCTGCCATTGCTGCGTTTCCCTGAGACATTTGCCTTGCCTTTTGGCCCTTCTAGAGTTATCACAGCAAATCATAGTATTATTCTGCTACTATTGTGCAGAGATCAACATATTAATTGCATATTATTTTTGCCTTGCTCGCTGCAACCATCATTTATACTGTATACAGGCTTGGAACCAGCATAAAGAAATAATTGTGTAAACCCCTGTTTATATATATTTTTCTACTTCATACACTTTGGCAGAAATCATTTAACTGCCTACCTGTGGTAGTATTAGTAAAATGCTAATAGCAGCAGAAGCAGCAGCAGAAGCAGCGGCAGAAGCAGCAGCAGCAGCCGTAGTAGTAGTAATAGTAATAGTAGTAGTGTTCTTTTTCATATTTTACAGATTTGGGACCAGCACAACTACATTGACCTGTAATCTGTGGTAGAATTCAGTCTCTCTTACACATTTATATTTTTCATTTTTTATTGAAAAATTCACAAAATGATCACAATTTAGTTCAACAGCGTCTTTGTGGAACATACCGACAGCAACAAAAATGACACAATATGGCAATGAGTGGACATATAAATATAAAAGCACCAGACATGTGCCACCTTTCCAATGCGAACAAAGGAACAATTCAGTGCAACCGGTGGCCAAAGACGTCTTAAGACATTGGAGTGACTGTAACAGAAGCTTGTGCAAAAATCCTTTTTACTTTAAACGTTAAAGATAATGCAAGAAAAATGCACCTGAATTGGACACCACTGGACCATTAATTGCAAAACAGTATGTCATAGGAAGAGGCCATACTTAATATAAGCATTTTCAGCTCAGCCTTTTCTTAATGGGCCTCTTGATTGTATGTATGTGTAAAGCAATGGTATCAGTTCCACAGTTTTGCCTATTGGAAGGTGAGGTAACAACAACGTCCTGTCATAGTTTCATTCGAAAAAGCTACCAAAAATACCCAGCATCCAGACACTACAACTCATCACGCATCTTGTCTCCCTTTGGTCTAACCACTCGTCCAATGTACAAGATTGAGTTGGTCTTGTTGTCTTTTATTAGGAAAATGAATGGGTGGTCTGCATAAAAAAGTTTGGGATTTCTCAACTTCTCATTGCCAAAGATGGTGGGGTCAAATGGGTTTCCACCCACGTCAAATTCGAAGGCAGAAGCGTGGAAGACGTTTGAGAGATACAAGTCCTTCTTTCCAGAGATGTTGGACAGGTCTGCTTTGGATTTGTCGACAGCCTCAGTCAGACCCAGATCAGCAAGATGTTTCTGTGAAACGAATCAAGAGTTTAGATTAAATAAATTTCATTTTCATTTGATCATTTATTTTGAACACAAGTACAAAAATAAATTTAAATACTAAGAATAGTAATAGATTTAAATTTGACTGCCTTTTAGTTATATTGTGAAGTTTTTAGAAGTAAAAAGGCATTTAAGTTTTAGGCCCTCATTGGCAATACTAGTAAGATAGATGAAGTTAAATTATGAGAACAGATTTAGTAATAGCTCTAGTAGTGATAGGCATACCTAGGAGTTTAAAATTAAAATAATAGCAGTAAGGAGTAGTAATATTGGTAGAAGTAGCTGTTATCATAGAAGTAGTAGTAGTAGTAGTGAATATGCTGATTCGATTAAATGCATTTATTATGAGTTTTCAGTGACAGGACCACATTATACATTATGATCTCAAGGATCTCTTGTTAATTGATATGGCATTGGTATAGTATTGGGTGTAGTAGCCATAATAATAGTTGTAGTAGCAGTTGCATAGTAGTAATACTAATAGTAGTAATAGTGGCAGTAGTAGTAGTAGTATTGCATTAGCTCATATTTACCTGCAGGTTGTGGCTGACTTCCAGAGAGATTTTGGGCAGGGATATGGCCACGGCCCTGTTCTCCATCTTACTGAGCCAAGTGTCCACCTGTTTCCTGGTCAGCAGCTTCTCGAGTCGCTCCAGAGGCTCCAGGTGATAGGTCATAATGTAGATCATAGAGGTCTGCTTCTGTCCCAGAGGCATGTTCAGGACAAACAGCTTGTTCTCAGTGTCCTCATAGAAGTCATACAGGCCTGGGGGGAGCAGGATTAGGTAAGTGAATATAGTAGCATATAGCATTAAGTACATATTTGTGGGTTTCAGGATGATGGAAAATGTTGTTGCCATAGTGATTGACAATTTAAAACAAAATATTATATCCACTGAATGGAATGGAAAAAGCCCTCAAAATGTTCCATATAATAGGAAGCCCATGAGACCCATGAATAGGTAGAATGATTATTGAAATGCATGTAATGAGAAGACTATCCATCGTAGGCATAAAAAAAATAGGATGTCAAGTCTAAGTTGTACCAAACTCTAAACCAAATGAAACTGCGGATTTCACGGGGAAAATATAAACCAAACAGTAACTAAAACAATAACTTTGTAATAATAAACAATAACTTTGTAATAATAAACAATATTGTGCAGCTCTAGAAGTAGATTGTAAATTTAATGCTCTTACCAGTGCGGTGCATCATGGGAACTGAAACAGTGAATGAACGGGTGACCAGGAAACCACGGTTGTCCACCATTTTCTCATGGAACTTCTCATGCCAGTGGGCTGAGGCAAAAATAAAAATGAAGTTCAACTCAAAATGGTCTATATCACCTGTAATAATAATATGTATCAATATATCTAATCTCTACTCACGTTTGAAGAACATGGCATTGACAATCATTGCTCCATCTGCATTCTGTACGTCTTTGGTGATCTCAGGCAGCTTCCCGTCTGTGGACTTTGCGCCCCACTCGTTGATGGAGTTCAGGGTGCTCCTCTTGTCTCTGAAGTTGATCTTTGTATGGTCATAGTTGTAGTGTTTCTTGCTGCTTTTCACAAAGTCGTCAGCGAAGGACACAGAGCTGGGGCCATACAGACGGTTGCTGATCTTCCAGGTGGTGTTACGGGTCTTGGCATCACTCACCTGCACAGACAATGTAAAATAAGTGTAAGCAGCCCCTTAGCTAAAGCATGTTTATATTCAATTATATACAGTATATCTAATTTAATAAGAACATCCCCATACCTCAGACAGCAGCTCTGACAGACCCGAGTGCAGGTGCTCATCCTTTAGCTTGTCTGCACTCAGTACTGTTTTGACCTGAGACGCAGTGGACGCTTTTCCTCCCAGAGCCACCAGACCCAGAGAAGAGGCTACAACCACAGGAGAGATCAGGATGTTTTCAACTCCCTTCTCCTTTGCCATGTTGTGGTACAGGCTGTAATGAAAAGTTTACATGTTAAGACATTCTAAACCATCCTAACCATGTTTACTGATAATAGTTTTTTTCTGACCTGAAGGCGAGGTTGGCGCTTTTATCAGCCAGCGTGGTAGCATGGCTGCTCAGTTTCTTGTCCTCTGCAGAGGACACCAGGCCTAGGAGGCACAGAGCTACAACATTTGTCATCCACATCCTGTCTGTCTCCAACAGCAGCACAAGCAGCCTGGGAAGAACAAAAGGAAATCACAATTATCATCTGCCGTCTGAACGCTTTAACTGTATCACCTAAAATGTGTGGATTTAGTCTGAGATCCCAGTAAATTTAGTTGTGTCTAATTTATTTTACTTAGTACAGAGCCATTCAGTGTGTGGGCTGTGGACTTTGGGGGCAGGGCCTCCTCCTTCAGACATGTCTGTGCCACGTCAGCAGAGGCTGAGGCCTACACAGCTGGAGCAGCGGACCACTCAGAGAAGCTCTGACTCCAGACTGTAATATGAGCCCTCTGTTCTCTGAATGTCTCTATTATGAGATCAGTCATTTCAAGTTATACTAGTGTATGTTATAATGCTGAACTAAACACCTTGTTAGAGACAAATCACATGCCTGGAGGCTACCTCTAGATCTAATTCCAGCCATCCTTATTTACACATCACAGCTTCTTTGACCTATTTAAATAACCACTGTGACATTCCTGAACTTTACACATTACTTCTCCCCATTGAATGGCATGTTATTTGCATCTGTATTCACTGTGTAATTCTGCAGAGCGGCTTTACATCATGGATACCTTGGGTTGTTTTGAAGTCTGTGTTTTTCATTCTGAAAGACAAGAGGTGTATGCAGTAATCTCCAAAGAGCAAGAAACAACAGTACTGAGGCTCTGGTGGAGAAAGACCCACTACAAGGTTAGATTTTATATTTGTAAATCATACTTTTTCATGTTAATCTTTGACAGAGTCATTCAGAGTTCACTGAGTGGATGCATTTGACCAAGGAAACAAAAATCAGACCATAATCTAACTATAAGATCACCATGAAAACAATTAGGATCCCAGCTAAACTAGCAACTGTATTCGTGTTTTCTGTAATATCCTGTATTTTAGTCAGAATAAGAAGGGCGTGCGTTTCCATCATGCATCGACTCTACAGTCACTACTTGCATTCATATGGTCCTTGGTAGAACAAAGGAGTTAATTCTCCTCTGCATTCCTCAGTGAAATCAAAGCCAGCTGAGTCTTACCTGGCACAGATTATATCTTCTCTTTCACCTCTCGAGTTGCGTCCCGTAGATGTAGTGTCACTGTAACGCACGGTGGGCCTATATACCCTGCACTGAGAAAGTTCTGGAAGTGGGACTGGTGTATTCAAATAAGTGTGTGTTAGCTCAGGAAGTTGGGAGCTAGGAGTTAGGACATCCCCCTTTTGCAGTTTGGTATGAAGGGGTCGGTTTAATGTTAACCGATCTGGGACCAGCCTGGAAACTTAACCACCACAGCAACTCAATGCAAAAACCAGAACGCAAAACTGACCCTGAATCAGCTTATGTGAGAATAAACTAGTGCTTAATTTTTCCGCATCTGACTCAATCTTGATAAGCCATTTCATCATATGTAAAATATTAATAATAATCTTTATGAAAAATGTAAATACTTGCATAGACATCCTCACAGTTTTTTTCTGGTTAAAACTTTAAGTGCACCAAACTATGACAGTAATAACATTTAGTTGGCTATATGGAAGATTTGTACTTGTTCAAAGCCAACACATAACAACAGCTATAATAAACAATATTTGCATGTTTTATATGTCTATATCTTATCATTGATTGGTTAAAGTGATGCGTAATTTCCAGTAGAACAATCCAGAAGTCCCAAATTACTGAGTGCAGTGTTCCCCACATGTCTGGCCCTGCCCCCCTCTCTTCACTGCCACGTCTGTCCAACTCAGCAGCTCAGGGTGGTGCAAAGATGGGGGGGCCACAAAAGGCCTCTGTCTGTCGTAAAAAGTAATTGGCTTTAAGGACGTAACCCCCCTGGACCTGTGGTTACAATCAGATGGTTTTTAGTCAAGTGAATTGCATGTTGATCTTGTTAGAATTCACCAGTGGTGGAAGAAGTACTCAATTTTGTTACTTAAGTAAAAGTACAGATACTGGAGCAAAAAAAAAAAAAAAAAAAACCTGTTTATTGCCCCAAGCCTGCTCCCCATCGACTTAAAAGTAAAAGTATTAAAGAACCTGTTTAAAAATGTGCTTTAAGAGTAAGAAGTACCGTATTTTCCGGACTATAAGTCGCACTTTTTTTCATAGTTTGGCCGGGGGTGCGACTTATACTCAGGTGTGATTTATATGTGAAATATTAGTTTTTTTCTTCATTATTATGCATTTTTTGGCTGGTGCGACTTATACTCCGCTGCGGAAAATACGGTAATAATAGTTATTAATATACATTTTCTGAACATACAAAAGTTTGGACACAAAATGCTTTTACTTTTCAGTCCTGTTCAAAAATGTAGTGGAGTAGAAAGTACAGACACCTTCTCTCAGATATAGTGAAGTAAAAAGTATCTACTTTAAAATATACTTCTGTAAAGTACAAATACATAATATCTGTACTTACATACAGTACTTTACTACCTGTACTTCGTTACATTCCACCACTGAAATTCACAAATCTATTTTTTATTTATTATTATTTATTTTTTAAAAGAATGAATGCATTTTAAATTCCTGTTTAGGGTGTTACAAAAAGACTTTTATCCCTCCAGGGGATGTTGACCATCAAAAGCCCACTCAATAGAAACAGTTTACGCTCAAATTCCACAACTCCGGGCCACCCCAGGGTTATGCAAGTCCATGCAACTAACCTAATACACATCTCTCCCAATGAATGAAACAGTATTATATGTATCAATATCACTCACATACTGTAAGACTTCCCCAAAGGGTTAAAGTGCTACATCTGTGAGGAAGGAAAGGCATCAGAGTTGTTCTAAAGTGGGAGAACAATATGGTGACGTGTGTTTCAGGAAGTCTGGGAGATACATACAATGTAGACCTCCATAAAGGTATTTACACAGTACTATGGTTGTATATGCAGTGGAGGAAGCTAAGTAACAAAGCAAGTAACAAGTAGAGTAAGATGGAAGCATTTGGAAATAGATACAATCATCATATCTAATATTTGACATTTAATTAGTTTAATTATTTACTGCATTGTACATTTTTATAATTACTTTTCAAACTGTAAAATACGTTTTTAAATCTCTGCATTTGAAAGTAAGTCTTTAAGATTTTACATAAGCAATGTTTTTTTTTTGTAGAGATTTCAAGCTCTGCTCATACTAAGTCTGTCTATAATTTAAATATCAAAAATATTCTGATCAAAAGATTTTGGTTTGATAGCAAATTTCTTCAAGACACTTTTTTCCTGACTGTGGACTTTTGGATTGGGCGGAGCTGTTACATAACTCAGACTCTCAAGGGCATCTGAGGACATGAGGCAACATCTGGACGTCATTGCATCGACCTCAGCTTTGATGCTCACAGGGAGTTGTGACGATTCACTAAATTTAGTCTGGCTAAAAGTAATGAATCAAAGTCACTGCTTAAGTTGTCTTAAGTTTTCACCATTTTCCTTTTTTAAGTCAGGATTCATGTTTAGTGACCAAATAAGGTGATTATTTTATCTCTGAAATATACATATCCGGTATTTTCCTCAAGGGACTTAGTATGGGAACTCTGAAAGAATGAGGGTTTACTACATTTCTCTAACTGGAAGTCCTTCACTTTTTTGTCCCCAAACAAAAACTACAAATATTTACACTATATGGGCATCTTTTGGGGGTTTCAAAACATCCTGTTGTGGTTGTCCAGCTATGAAAAAGTGTCTTTAACAAAGTTTAAGCTTATTATTTTTCCCTCAAAGTTGCACAGTTCATCTCATACATTATGCTCATTAAAATATGAGCAGATGGTGCCATGTGTAATGTAGTTTTGCATTACATATGATGTACTTTTTAGAAAGGTAAGGTAGGGTAGGTTTTGGCAAGATAAAATATTGAGGCAAAACATCACTTTTTATTTGCCACTACTCTTTGAAGTAAAACTCCAAAATCAGCAAATATTATTACATAAGTGATGAGGATCTCAAAGTCTCCGTTGGAAAAAGGAAAGTGTCAATGATGCAATAACTCAGAAGATCTGATCTAAACTTTCAGAGTTTGGCATGAAAACAATACTTTTAAACAAGTTTATCAGAAACCGTTGAACTGTATACCAAATGTGTGTGTGTTTGTGTATGTGTGTATGTATGTGTGTGTGTGTGTGTGTGTGTATATATGTGTGTGTGTGTATATATATATATATATATATATATATATATATATATATATATATATATATATATATATATATATATATATATATATATATATATATATATATATATATATATATATAGATATAGATATAGATATAGATATAGATAGATAGATAGATAGATAGATAGATAGATATATAGATATATCAATATCATTTTTTTGTGTATTATAAAGAAGATGTAATATAGAGCCTTGTTCTTGAGCTGTAGTTTATATTTTATTGCGATGACTGGATATTGTGATTTGCCACATATACAGAAGTCAGTTGTACTGTGGATATTCATCCACTAGATGGCAATAAATACTCAGAGCTAATTACCTGGAGCTGAGGTTCAATATAAATGAGGTTTATCTTTATTTCTGAACATCAAAGGGCAATTTTACCAGCACCATGTTACTCACACAAATATATGCATATGTTTTGCTCATTATTTGGGTCACCACTGAAAATTATCTCAAAATGTGCAGTGATTTACATATTGCAAATCTGGTGCAGCTCTCACACCAGATGCCAAAGCTGGTGCAACTCTACCGCCATCTGTCCAGGTTTGGAACAGCCAGTCTGATCACACTTGTTGAGAATCTATGTAGCTGGATGGTAATTATTAAAATGTATTTTTCTAAACAACTTTACCTTACAAGGTTCGATTTGCTTCTCCTAACTGAAAACTGACAAACAACTATTTATAGTGAGAACATTACAATTAACAGGACCCCATATTGAAGCATTGATCCATCCCTTTAAGCAACATTAGTCACAAAAATACCTCCATCGTCGCCCACTGAGCAGACTCACGGGGGATGTGTCCGATGCCTGCAGCAGGTGGATGCTGTTTGGCCTTTAAGAAAAGGTGAGTTCAAAACGCACCACAGCAGCCCGTCCCGCTGACTAATGCCGACCTGTGGAGAGGCGAGAGGGAAGCCCAGGTCAAGTACTTCAAAAACAGATATGCCACAAACAGGAAGTCCCCAGCTGGAGACGTGGGTAGGAGCAGACTGACTGTTCATTAACAATTCTGAGCATAAATGTTTACAAGTATAAAGTGTATAGGAAAAATTACTGCATGTTTGACATTGAAGCAAAAAGAAACTCCACACATTGATCTGATTTTGTGTGGCAGATGACAGAAAATCTACCTTGACTATTCTGTGTTTTTGTATTTACACTGATTTTGGATTTTGTCCTACATTGTTACATACCAGTGAACAGAAATAACCCTTTGCTATGATTTGAGCCCTTTTGCTATAATTTTGGTATGGCCATATGAGAAAAAACAAACAAACCAGACAATCCTGATCTAACTATTTTGTAATATCGTTATTTATATATTCTCAATGTGCATTGCAATAACAAAAGCATAGACAGACAACAGACATTATAATCTTTTTATTGACATGTTGCCTTTATTTCTCCTTGAGAGTAAACCTGTCACATTAAGAGAGCTACACACAAAACGCACTTTGATTAGGCTTTTGCAAATATTTCACCGGCTTCAACTTGCAGTCTGTTTCCTTGGTGATGAACCAGGCAAGAAGCTCTGCAAGTACTTGAGTCATCTACTTTTTCTGGTTTCGAAATAAATAGTCAAAATGGTCTGTTTAATTTATTGCATTAATACACATTATTATCACACATGGTTTGTAACATTTCACTTGAAAGGAAGAATTTAAGGCATGACTTTAACAGCACCTGACACAACCTGACAGCAGTGAGCACTCCTATCTTATTTTAATACCATTTTGAAACATTTTAAACATTTGTCATGATCATTTTGTCACTTTATCAGCTGTGTCGGAATTTAAAAAAAAAAAAGAAAAAAACAGAAAGAAAATAAACCATGACACCGACAGGGGGCCGTCTGTCTCAATCATAATAATCATCAATATAATAAAGTTAGCTTGGATTCTTTTTTTCAAGTATTCACAAAAAAAAACGAAAAAAAAAAAAAACATCCGCCATCAAATGACAATGTGTGATACTTAAATAACTAAATGTTAATGAAAAAACAAAAGGAAAAAAATATATATATATTATCCTTTGTTGATTTACGCATAGGTTGCTTTTGGTTTACCTATTGGACAATACGCATATAAAACGCAAGAAAGCACAATCAACGCAGAGTAATAAAGAGCCAATTTACTGCATGTGGACTATCCTATTGTGGGTGGACCAAAGATGCTCGTTGTTGCGTTCAGTGACCACGGGGAGCTCTCCAATGTTATTGTTCAACGCTGGTGGTTACTCGGTCATACATGCAATTTTTAATAGGCTACGTCTTTACTCTTTACCTTTTACTATCACCAAAAATATTGGTGATGATACTAAGGTTTACCTTACCCTTAGCCTTACGTTACCCACCAACTATCGCTTAATTTTTAGATTTTGAAAAATAATGGTGATCGTAAAGGGTAAGGTAATATTAAGGATTATTTTACGCTTTCACCAATATTTTTCAAAATATCTAAAAATTAAGCGAAGCGTTCTATTTCCCATTGTATGTGAAGGCGGTCCCTCACTTGTACGCTCTGGGGCAGAGTTAAAACAGACCCACTCTCCTCCCTTCTCTCACTCATGCTTTGAATTACTACGGATCGGGAACAAACAATACGCGGACGCACGCTATTACCCAGTGAAGCCTTCTTTCAATCAAAATGCAACACTTTTAAGACTCGCTAAACTAAGCAATCCGCCACTGCCGTCCCGTGCGTAAAACCTAACCCGCTTTTCGTCCTTTTGTTTTCGCGGTGAGAACTTCAGCGCTGTCAGCATTTTGCCATCGCGGGACCGGGGCCACCCACCCACCTTTGGTTCGCTGCCTCTGCTCGGACTGCTCCTGTTGGGTTATCCCCGCTTGACTCTCCTGTCTGGGGGTACAGCCGAGAGAAGAAAGCGAACACTCATATCGGTGCCAAAAAAGACAGGAAGAAAGGAAAGAGGAGAGGGAGAGGGGTACTCAGCCTTGGACAGGTGAGTTACTTTATATTTGCCCTCATGTTTTCTAGCCTTTGCAGGGAAGAATAATGAATGGACAAGTCCTTATATTATAATCTATCATCTTTCTTAACTTGACTGGAAAGGTGACAGGACAACCTTTTTCTTAGCTTAGAAAAATTTACTAGGGTTACAAACATTAGTTTTTCGATTGCTCTCAACCATTTAAGTATATTTATTTAGAATACTTATTTAATAATTTGGTCTAATCGCTGTGTAATTATCAGGTCAATGAAATGGCAGCCTATTCAGCACATAAACCTATTCAATTTGGAGTAGCAGCCATGGTCACACATGGTTTGTGTTAGATATGGTGGCTAATTAGGCCAGTTACTTCTAACATGGCTCATAAACTTTAGTTCATGTTGCCTTCATGCTGCCTATGTATAGTTTGCCTAATTGGCTCTCTGTCTCCACTCTCAATATTGTGTAATTTCCATTTCAAATTAAAAAGGGGACACAATTAAACCTTATTAATAATGAACGAACCATTTATTTGATTGATTGCTTGGTCTTCTGAAAATGGTGTAAGAAAAAAAACCAAGAGAGTAGATGATAAGTAAGCCCAGGTTTGCTTGCTTTTTAGATGTTGAATGGGTAGCTTCACTGAATTATTCATAGCACTTAAAATGTCTGAAAGGATTGTCATTGATATTAATAGTTAAAATTCCTTCATTTGACGTGAACCATCTTGGGTATGTTGCCTTATTTTTGTTCCACTGCATGATCTTCCATTGAACACATGTAGTTAAGGGTCCAGATGATCTACTGTACATCATCTTTTCTTGATATGGTTAGGACTTTAGTGGCTCAATGCCCAGTGCTCATATTTTCTGCTTGGTTCAAATGTAAATCACTTCAGCTTGCGCCATGGTGGTTTTTCCTTTTGCAAAATGAATTCAATGATTTGTTGTTCCAAGCTTCTGCCGATAACTGGAGAGGTGAAGGTTATGACACATTGTGAAATTGGGTTTGAAGGCATGGGTTTTGAAAGTTGAGATGTTTCTTTACACAATATAATAATAGTCATATCAATAATATGTGCCCAACTGGGGACGCTCATTAAAAGCGTTGGAGTTAGATGGTGAATTTAAAATGCTTTTCTTGCTGTAAAGTGTGTTTCATGTTAATTGAATGGGTTTAGACTATGGACCCGCTTATCATGTCTTTATTTTATCCTAAAGGTTTTACCAAATATTTATAATGTTATTTTCTTTACAAAAAAACAAAAAGTTATTGTCTTCTACGAATATTTAAAAGTGAAGACTATGTTCTCAATGTACCTACTCTTACCTAATGGGCTCTCCTGTTTTACACATTCCTGGATAAGTCGAGCTCCAATATAACATCTCATTTGAGTGTGGCCTGTCTAGTGACTGTATCCACGCGGACAGCTCATTTGGGACGTGCATTGATTGTGTGTCCTGCCGTATTACCTTGCTCTGCTTATGTAACTGCAGTTGTGTTTACCACTGTCTGTTTACCGCACCTTAAATGAGATAACATGCCAGAAAGTCATCCCTGGATCAACTGAGTGTTCTGCAGCTTGGATTACAGCTTGGTTGATACTTGCCAGGGTTATAATGAAGTCGAAAGGTTGATCTCTAAGTATTGTCAAAGATTAGTTCTTTTTGCAAAGAATAACAAGAAAACTGTTTTGCATAAACATGTAAAGCTTGTCCTACATTGCAGTTAAAACTGTGTTAAATATAAATTTGCTGACAACTTTAGATTAAGGTTGTGCACTGCCTAAAGCCCAGAGCTACTAGAATAGACTCTATCAGACATTATTAAAATAGCTAGATTCACAAATAACCAACAACAATAATGCATGTTTTAGGGGTGACTGTTGTTGTGTCCTTGGGCAAGACCCACCTTCACCCACCTTACTTTTCTGGTGGAAATTACGCCACGTGGTTGTCTCCATGTTATCTTTGACTTGCTTTGCCTGCAGTGTCCCACTGGACAAACGGGTGACCCTGCTCAAAATGAGAATGTAGGCTTTTGATTGTATTTTTGAACAATAAAAACACTGTAATTGGATAAATGTTTCAGTGCCGTACGATAGACAGTCTAGGGAAAGCCTTGTCATATCCATGGAAACAAGCAGATAGCAGATCCTCCACCACAAAAGTTTGATAGTACACCAGCAATGAACATGCATTCAATCGCTTTATACCCGTACCACAACATGGTATGGGTATGAATCTATTAACCTCCATGTTTGAATGGGATCAATTGAGCTTTTATGGGCAGCATCTGTGGTCGTTGCTGGCGATGCTTGATTCTTTCCTATTTCATAAGAGACCTTGAACCATACCAAGACAAACAGTGGCAGTCAACATAATGGAGTCATCCTTCCCCTGTGGTTTACAAAGTGAATCTCCTCCATTTCAATTGAATGTAACTGGCAAATGATGATTGGTGATGCCCATTTGTTCTTTGGCGAGGCTAAATGAAAAGTTGTAAGTCACGATCAACACTTAAGGCACCACTCTATTACGAATAAGGCAGACATTAAAACATGGCACCAGATGTTTGCCAGGTCCTTCTATTTTTTTCATGGTTGTGGTTGTGCAATGTCTTTCAAAAGTGCAAAATGATAGAAATATTGATATTTCAGTGTGAGGCTACATCAATAGATGGATATATTGTAATGTTTTTTTTTGCTCATGCTGTCTCACATTGGCTATTAAAATATTATTTGAGAAAGTAATATGATGAGGACATGCTAACTGAGACACTGCAGTAAATTGAACTCACAATTAGTGCTGGGAAATATGTTGACAAAAGTCAAATCGGGATCCCTGAGATTATATTATTAGTGGCGTTATCATATGATACACTGCTTCTGTTTAACGCAGCTCTTTGCTCAAACACAGACACTTTCCTCCACCCAAATGTGAAATTTCTGAAGAAGCAGATGACTTTGGTTACTTAATGGCAATATAAAGATGCCAAGTGAACATCACGATAAAAATTTAAATTATGATCGATAGTAAATGGACACCTGTTGTATTGATGTTTAGATTTGTTTCTTGAACCAGGAAAACTAGTGTCATGTGTTCTGCTTGATTGTCTCCTGCTGAGTCCTGGGGGGTTGCACCCCAGCTGTTTGTCTATAGTGATGCCCCTCTGTGTCAAGCATGCCTGACATTTGTATAAACGCCACAGACTTTCTCTGTCACAGCTGATGCTAGGGCTGTAGTCGACTAAAGAAATTCTTGGTTAACTAAAGACCTGTTCTGCCGATCGTTTACTTGACTAGAAAGGGGACGCAGCAAAAGCTCTCAAAACTAAAACTGTGTATATGTATCTGACCCAAATTGGACTCACAACACTACACCTGTACAAGAATTCATGCAAAAACAACTAGTTATGGAGGAAAAAGTACTAGTAAACATTGTATTTTCAGATTAAACTACTGAATTATTAAATCTGCCTTTTTACATGTAAAATACCAAAAAATACCAAATCTTCAGCTATTTCCCTGACTAATTTCTCCTTTTTGCTGTTGTCCCATATAAATCCCTATAATCTAAATAAAATGATTATTGGACTGAGACGCCATCTACCGATTAATCCGCATCCAATCAGAAAGAGGCGTTTCAGACTAGTAACATAAGGTAGGCTTTTGAGCAGGTGTATGGTTAAGGCCTAATTGATATAATTGTCTCTATATTAAAAGACTACAGTAGGCCATTGTGTCTGGGCAACTTGAGCTTTCTTCAAAGTCCTTCTCTTGGTTTCCTATTGAAATAAGCAACAATAGCTTTTTGACTGGTTAGCAAGTGCACTGTATTCCGCTCATTCACGGTAAAAATTCCCACCACTTGATCCCTACCATTCATCTCTGTATTGTATTGTCCGCCATGATATTATTATTTGTATTCAGTCTAGACATGCTATATTAAAGTTTACCTTTCATATATTGCTTCTTGAATGAAATGAATGTTGATACAGAAGTAACGCGTGTTCCCCTGGGGCTACAGACGGTACAGGAGAGGCAGAAGTTGTCAACTATAATACTGAGATGTCAACCTGCCAAATCAGAGAGAAACCAGATAAACAATGCCATATCTTTTTCTTGTCGTAAACTGTTTATGAGTGTATAAAGTTAACAGCAGTGGTGTATAGCTTATTCTCTGCCTACTCTTTGCTTTCATTATTACCTTGTAGAAGCCAGCTCAATACTTTCTCAGAGGGCATTCAAACTAGTACAGTGCAAGCTAATATTCGAAGGAAGACATTTGGAGACAAGCGTAAGACTTTGACACGTTTATTTTAGTGTGTAAATAAAATGTGTAAAAATGAATGTTGTATAGAGACAATTTTAACTCTAAAATCGATCAGTCAGCATTGAAAGAAAAAACATACATATATAACTTTATGAACTCACATCTTTTACCGTTAAACAAAGTGCATTTGCATTTTTTTTTTTTTTTTTGTACAACCAATTTACAGACACCTACCCCAATATAATATCCTAAATTTTTGAATTATGTCTATATATGGGCACTATATACTATAACTAGAATATTAACGACTCTAATGCTCGCTTTAAAATAAGGAGATAAGGCTATTCTTTTCCTCAACACAATATCTCTACCATGTCTATTCAGGATTTTATCAGCCAGCAGCAGATGTTACACAAACTGTTCAGTCTATTGTTTTTCCTTAAAAGTCCAGTTACTGTCTCTTGTGGCCCCTCCCATGAAGAATAATGTAATCACAGTTATAAATGATGTTCACTAATGTCAACAGAAGGGCATTGCATAAACTAGAGACTCACTGACCTGCTCAGTGCTACAGCATTGACTCAAACCATAGGGAGTTAATGTATGAAATAGCTTCTTGTGCTGCATGGCTATCATCAATCATATCATTATGTGTGGGATGAATCTACAGTACAGCGAGTGGGCATCTATCTGTTAACAGAGATATGAGTAGGTTTGACATGGACCAAATTGTCTAGACAACTAGGTCAGACTGTCTCCAAAACTGCAGCTCTAGTGGGATGTTTCTAGTCAGTGGTGGTCAGTAGCTTTTCGAATAACTTTTCACAGTCTTTTATTTATTTTTATGGTTTTACCCTTTTTATCTATTGATTTTTGCTGTTATTTGATTTGACTAGTTTTATTGCCTTAATGAGGACTAGTGGAGTTAAATGGAGTTGCATGTAATATTTGTATTGTGCAGCACTTTGGAAACTGTTTTGTTTATGAAATGTTCTATATGAATAGTGGAAAAGTGGATTGGATAGTTAAATTAAAAGTGCGATAATATTGAAGGCGTAAACAACTGAATTTGGTAATTGTACATTGGACTGTATGTACACAGGGAATAACAGCAGTGTTATTAAACCAAAATGCCATGATACATTTCTCATGGATTAGATGAAAAATGCTCTTTATTTAAAAAAAAAATCAAAAATAATTAGTTCCTACTCGGCCAGTAGCTTCAGCACAAAGATCAAACAGAACTGAGAAATATTTCCTTCTTAGCTGTGATTTCAAATCCTGACATTTGAAGCATATACCTCTAGGCTAAAGCCACTACATAGCTTTTCTATATTCTGAGTCCATTATGCTTTGTCAGATACAGTCCATTCTCCAGCACCAGTTGCACTCTCTTCTCTATTAAATCACCTTGGCTCAGAAAACGGCTCTTCTCCTTTAGCTTCAAGCCCATGATTATTTTTATCTTGTCATGACAAATGAGAGTAATATTTCCACCAACGTTTGACCCACTTCCACTTTTGTTGTTCCATCCTCTCTCAAAATGAGTGGGTTGTTTTTTTCCCTGACTGTTTGCTTCAATAATAAAAGTAATTGATGAAGTAATGATTGTCGCTGTTGCAAAATCGAACATTACATTTACTCTTAAGTTTGCTTTATCAGTGACTCATATTTTTTTCTGATGAACCGTCTTTTTGAAATGACAAGACCGTAATAGCTGTGAATTCATTGTTGGCACCTTCCTCCCCCACTATTATTCTGTGTCATGCATCCATCAAGAATATTGATATTGTAATGATCTTTGTGTTTACCTCAGACTTGACACCTTTTGTTATTCTTGTAACTGGTTAGGTGTTGTTGTTAATGTAAATGCTTTTGTATGTTGTTGTTTTGTATGTTGTTGTTTTGTATGTTTTGTATGTTTTGTGACACTTGGTTGTTATGCCGGCAAGTTGATGTGAAGGTTTTATTCGTCATTCACTGGTCTGTTTGGAGACTGGCTCCAGTGAGTTGAGACTGTTGATGTTTTGCTCTTTTTTTGGGCGTGGGTTACACCCTACAGTAGCCCTTGTGTTCAGAAAATAAACAACCAGAAGAAATTTGGCGTGTTTCTTTACACTGGAACACTATAATATATAACTAATTTTGATAATGAATTTGACTTTTTTTCATACATTTTGACACAATAAACTTCTTGCACAAGTTTGGCTTTTTAAATTTATTTACATTTTACATAGGGATGGACCGATCCAATACTGGTATCGGATATCAACGCCAATACTGAAAAATTTGGTGGATCGGATATCAGCTTCCAAATATCGGTTCAGACGATATCCTGGTTGGACATTGATGTACTAAGACTATTTACTGGTCGTAGTCTAGCCAGAAAGTCTCCGAATGTTTGGATTTTTATTTATGCCAAGTTGTTCTGTAGTTGAGAGATAAATAACAGCTACTGAACACATTTGGATCAGTTTGTCTTATTTTGTTTTAAGGAAATACATGCTGTTTTCAGTCTCTGCACTGGTGCCGGTTGATATTGGGCATCAGCAAATAGTTAAAGCTATAGTATCCGAATTGGTATTTGAACTGAAAAAGCTGAATCGGTGCATCCCTAACAGGCAGTTAATAGAGCATATATAACCTATGTGGACAAAGTGTCTTGCCTTAGGGACACAACAACAGTTTGTACTCAGTCAATGTTGGGTAAACAAGCTGCTCAATTTGGTTCATTTCAACTGTAAGCACTATTCTAGCCTATGTATTCCACTTAGTAATACTATTTCACAATTACAAACTATTTTGTTACTTAACATGTCAGTGCTTGATCTTTCTTTATAAAGTCTTTGTACCCTTCCCAAGTCTTATCTAAATGACTTCTTAACAATTACAGTTTAGAATCTTCCTATGTCCTAAAACATGAAAGTGAAGGATATTGGCACCCAGCGTCCCAGGAGTCCTTACATAACCCATTTGCAGTGGTCCTTGAAAACTTTTGTCAGTCCAGAATGTTCTAGCAAGGACACGTCTCAACAACTATGTGAGGAGCACTGAATCATTTTGTTTGGTCAAAGAAAAGTTCACACTGATTGCCTACTCTGAAGCTATTGTATTCTTCTTAACAATTTGTGGAATGTTATGAAAAATGTAGTTGCATTTTGTGATCTTTCATCCATTTCATCTTTGTATTTTCTCCTCACAGTTCATGTGTTAGAAGTAAAACTGGCAAGGTGTATAAGGACCAGTTGTAAAGAAAAGACGAATACCACAGGTCCAAGTTCCTAGTTTTGTTGCAATGTAATGTTCAACATGGGAAGCAAGAACTCATCCATATGTAGTAGAGATAGACTGATATATTGATTGGCCGATATATTGGGCTGATATTTGAACTTTTTAATGTATCAGCTATTGGCCTTAAATCTCCAGCATAGGCTGGTATTTTGTTTTGGTCAATCTGCTGCCTAAAAATACACATAAAGCTTTGTATTAACACTTAGCTGCACAAAACTTGACCACGCAGCTCTCTTATAGATTTGTGGTGTAAAAGGACTTGGGGTGAGTTCATAGTACATTTAAAAGGCCAAATTTGGGGAAAAATCATCCAAATCAGTTCTACGTATCGGCCCAAAAATATTGGCAGAGCTTATCGGCCATTAGTTGCTCTGAATTCTAAACAAGCGACACTGGCTATGAAAAAAACCGTATCGGTCGAGCTCTAATATGTAGCCCACTCCAAAAGAGAATGCTAAATGAATTATTTTAGAGGAAAAATATGAACAGTATTAGGCTGGTTATTATAAAGATTTTCCTAATTTGTTTCCTAATATGCTAGCTATCGTCTTCACTTGCATTGACGGTAAGAAGACAAAGTAGCTTATAGTTTCGGCAACACTATTCAAACCCTATTTCAGCACTAATGAAAAGACTCCATAATCGAATACAGATCTTGATGCTAGTTTGAAATATTTTTGACAACCCTAATGTTATTGCATCATGTGTACTCAATTCTCAGTATTTCATATCCTCAAACACATGGCTGATTTGCCAATCATTGCAGCATTGTGAAGCAATCTCTCTTTATTCAATGTTACCTAATTTGTTCTAAGCGATCATAATAAAATCACACGTGTAATCATAATAAATGGCACTCTTAATTTATCACTGATATTTATTTCCCCTCCAAATTTTCTGAACAAGTGCATTATCTGTACTTTAAACTGCTTGTTTTGTTGCATCTAAAAGCCCTTATAAGAAGATAGTGGTGGTATGCATTTTTTTATATCATCGATCTCATCTCTGCCCTGTGTAGTTGTGATGGCTTTAGCTGACTGGGCAGAGGGAGGGGTCTGTGGTGAGGCTGGTGTCAAACTCTTGAGTGCGCCTTCATTAAATCTCCTCCTTCAACAGTGGAGCGCTCTAGAGTGACATAAATCAGGCCCCGGTCGACTGCAGAGCTCACAAGTAATAAAGTGAACAGAAATAAGGTTTTAGTTTAGTCCCAACTCTCCACAACAGACTGCATCGTATCAGCAGTTTATTGTAGAAAATGATATACACATTGCATTATTAATTCCCTCTACACCTGGAAGAGGTAAGCTTCATCTTGACCACCAAGCACTCACTCAGTGTACACCACATTTTCTTAATAAAGGTAAAGCTTGACTTTTTTTTTTTTTTTTTTCTCATTTTGGAATGTTAAAAAAATCTTGATGTAATGTAACTTTCTTCTACTTTCAGAATCCTACCACAAAAAGGCTTTGAAAACCTGTTTCTATTTATTTTTTCAGCTTTTTCATGTCAGTCTTTAAAGATATAATGAAGAAACATGCTTGCTTGTTTATTTTGCACATTTTTCTTAAATTCCAAACTTCTACTACAGAGCTTGCCAAACACTGACTTTTACACTGTACAAACGTCAGTAACCACATACATTAACTCTGTATGTTAGGAGTGTTACTTATTGGATGCATTTGTCTAACAGTGAATGACCTAGCATTCATGCTTTAGTAACAGAATAAGCAGAGAATGACCATTTAAAAGTAGATATTTTAAAAATGTATATTATTGCATATCATCTATAATAAAAACTATAAAGAGCAGCTTAAACAGAAACGTTCAGTATGATCTTTTCAAACAAGGTTATACATTTTCATAGGGTATAAAATCTTGCCTCCTAAGACCATTGTTTAAACAGGCAGAAAGTTGACTAATATTGTTTCATAGTCTATGGGCTTACATTTATAACACACTTATTTCAATGAATACTTATTTACTTGTATGGTGGCATTAACTAGCCTATGTCTTTTTCTCATTCAAGCACTTTCTGAACTTGCATATTGTCCCTTCCCTTTTACAAAATAGTGCGTGATTTATGTCCGACAGTGAAGAACATTTCAGGTGCTAATTATCCATGATGTGTCTTTCTTGAGCCAGTTCCCTGGCAGAAAGACCATGTTTTTGGGTGAAAGTGCTGAAGCAGTTCCTTCGCTGGTTTTCCTCCAAATGCTTTTGATTGAAGGAAATGAGACAGCAGAAAACGATGGTGTTTTTTGTCTTTTACTCAGGTTCAGTGTCATCATCGTGACTTGGCTATTTTTTTTCTTTTCCAATCAAAATTCTCTGTCCTTTATGTAGTGACTTGCCTTTTGAGCAGTAGTTTTATGTCCGATGCCCTTCATTATGTTGCCCTATGCATACACTCAGCCTTTGGCTTGTTGTGACCCCTTTAACTGGCTTACTTATTTTACTCATGTACAATGTCTGATATTTACCTCTTTTTAAACATATTTGGGTATGGCTAAACACGATCCACTACGCTCTCTAATCACTCACCTTCTAATTGGTCTAATTCTCTACCCAGTCTGTCATACCTGGTCAATGACATTGGTTGTCATTTGTTGTATTAAAAAAATATATACCATCATGTCCTCATGGACTTGCTTTGCCTGTAATGTTCCACAGTATGGAATTGACTTCTCTATCTTGATGGATACAAGCAGGTATTGCCCCCAGACCAAGTTACCAGTCAGATCTGTGGTGCAGTACTACACTTAAAATTAAAAATGCATGGTTTTCAAGATACTTTGGAGCAACACCAAACGCCATTAGAAAGATTAATGCCATACTGTGAAACATCCATGGCAAAATTATAACATCTTCATGAAGACAAGTAGGTGGTGGACCCTACACCAGAAAAAATGCATAGTGCAGTGTAACCTGTTATTACTGGCTCTGCAGTGATGGAAGTTAATATTGCTTTAGCATTTTAATTATTTCAGCATTGTTCTGTGCCTGTTCATTTCTTGCTGATGAGCTTCCAGTAGAATTTCATAATATAGGGATTAACTTTTGCACAGTTGCTGCTATGCTAACACATCTCTTTAAGATTCATGCATTTTTTACTTCATTTTAATTTCCTCCTCAAGGTGACAAGTCTGTGGTCTGAGCATTTCTCTACCTAATTATGCTAAAAGGCAAATGTATTAAACAACTAGCCTATTTGGTGTTGCCTGGATTGGCAGATTTGAAGACAATTAAGCAAATATTTCTTACTTGATGCGTGAGTGTGTTTTAGTTTTAAGCTTTTCCAATGTAAACATGTTGCAGCATAAATTATAGAAACCAGTCAGATCCAGGAGACAGTCTGAACGTTATCATTTGACAAGTGTCAACACGGAGTAATGAACTCAGAACAAACATGTTTGTTAAAGAGAGGCTGGGCTAACATGCCGGGACATCTCCAAAATATTTATGGTTTACTTGTGAACCAATATTATGCATTCTCATGAAATCAATTTATTTCTTCCCATTTTGATTTTTTTAGATGTGTGATCAACTACACAGAAAATTACACAAATTTGTATTGAAACTATTTGAGTTTTTTGATTCACTAGCAAGGACCACATCACAACAGCTAAGGAGATTAAACAAATCTAATAGATGAAATGTGAGATTGACCAGCAGGATTTAATGGATTTCCTGGTTTATTGACCATACAACCATACACTTTTCCTTTACTGCAAGAAGATGTATAGTCTGGTATTATACCCAGGTCTCCCCAGTTTTGGATTGATGTGGCTAACTGTTGAATTAGCCAATCAGAAAAAAGAAAGGACAGATGCCCTGCTTGATACACAGCTCTCTCTGGTTTTCCAATCTTGGGACTAGGTAAAAATATACAAGCTTGTGATTAAAAAAAACATAAAACAGACTGGTGTTAATTAGTACAATATAACTTCTCTAACTTCTTCCCCCAAGCTAATCAGCTGGGGGCTTTGACCATTTTAAACGATTGGAACATTGCTGCGATTAAAATTGTATTAATTGCATAGTCGTGCTTGTGACTTCATATGGTTTGATTTATTGGCACAAGCTTGTAATGTATTGCTGCCATTATTCGACATCTCTTCTCTCCCTCACATTATTAGACCAATTGCGGCACTTGTAAAAAGGGGGCGGGCATATGACCGAGTCCTTGATGTTTGGGGGCACATTTGGATGTTAACTACCCTCTTCCTGCTGTAATGAGTGTCTTAGGCTCTGGGCAGCGTCTCATTAGTATGTACAGCAGAGCCATGTTTCCTGTTATTAAGCCAACAGCATCGAGGAGGTCGGATATGTCCCGGGGCCCTCATCTCTACACAGCGGGAACACAAGGGACATTGACAATTTTCAATGAGAATATGTCATTTATAACAGCTTATTTATAATGCACAAAGGTTACACTGATGGGGCTGCCATAGATGGTACTGTGTGGTAGTTAAAACGTACTGGCAACTAGTGACACAATACTGTAATAACAAAACTAAGTTATAAAATTGTAGTAAAGTATCGAAAAACTACAGGGAAAAGGCTTGATACTCGATAGTTTTGATAGTCGACAGTTTTGATACCGCAATGTGAATGGAAAAGGCCCTTTTTATACTAAAAAGTTATTTCCTCAAAAGAAGTTTTTTTTTTGTTTTTTTTTTTGTTTGGACATTCCCTTAGAAAAAAATAAATAAAACAATGTTGTCCAGTGTTAATAGTTCAACTGAGTATGCGATTTCAATACTTGTTTTAGTATCTGGGTATCTATATGATGCAAAATATAAAATAAAAATAATATATTCTAGGCGCTGTACTAACATAACAAGTTAATTTCAAACTGTTTGCAGTGGTCCCAAGTTATTCCTCATTTATCTTATGCATTCAGAGCATCCTAATTATTCACTGTGATGAGTTTATAAGCACTTTCACAACTTTCAGAGGCCAGATCGGCCACAATAATGCATAAGTAGCGCACTAACCACACACTTTGTGATTCACAAACTGTAAATGGCTTTAGAATTGGATGCAAACAGTACACAGTGGACTTATTTTGACCTCAAGAGCTGCTGATACAATATATCTGTACTAGGGCAAGATAAATTTGCTCAAATGCATGGAAAAAATCTAGTGCAGGCCTTTTCAAATAAGAAATGTGTGTTGGATCTGAAAGCGTGAAACTGTCCAAGTCCTTCTTTGTTGTATGCAGTAGGTATGCAGATGGCTGATTCACTTTGTTATTACTTGCCAATAACAAGCTGTGTAGATGTGTTTTGAAGCAGAACTGCAGCATAACAGGCTGGGTCATGTTTTTGCAAAGTGCGTGAACAGTCAACACTACTGTAATATGATTATCATTACAGCTGAATCAGCAATTGTTCACTGAGCCACAAACGCTGCCAAGATGATAGGGCAGTGTTTGTGTTTTGTGTGTTGGGAAGAGCCAGTGTTACACTGTGTGTAGTTGACACACCAACTACTGTACTTTTGTTATAAAAATTTTGTAAGAACCAAGAATTTGATTTTCATAACATTTGTTGTCAAGAATTACAATTGGATTTAGATCACTATTTACTATAGTTTGAATTAATTCCATGTTTTTTGTATGGTTAAAATGCTAATTAACTAGTCCAAATAACACATGATCTGTTATATTTCAAACATTTCATTTATTTTATTATTTTGCCATTGTGAAATGTTATTTGTTTTAGGAAAGTATTACTTCTCCAAGGAGTGACTGGTTAAGATGGTATTTTAACCTTTTCTGATATAGTAAATGCAAGGGTGGTGCAGTACATTGTAGCACAGGAGGCATTCCTCTCTCCTTACCTTATGTCTGACCACAGACTGGAGCATGTTCCTCTGTGATGTATTCATGGGCACACAGATCCAATACAGTGTTCAATATGTGGTCGGTTCAATTCATTTAACTTTCTCAGTCTTATCGATGAAATCTACTCATTGTGTAGGTTGTCATTGGAAACTGCAGCTGGCAAGAAAGCACTTAATTAAACCTGTCTAAAAATTACAATCTTGAAAAGACAAGAGTTCAACAAGTTCAACATTTACATACATCTTTTGATGACACTAAAAATATGGATCTGTGGATCTTGAGAAATAAATAAAAACTGATAAACTTAAAAATGTCTACATAATTAAAGGTGTACTAAATTTTGTGGTGTCACCTGCTTGTCTCCATGGAGATGTTATTGCTGTGTCTGAAATGTTCCATGATATGACATTAAACTTGTTATACAGTTCATTCCATTATGTTTCCAAGATGTCTCAAAAACATTAATTCTTTGAGCAGAGTTGCCTTTCCTCAAATCTGACCTGTAGCTTGTCCTGGTGGCACTATCTGCTAGTGTCAATGAAGATCATTAAGTAAAGTAATAACATTTTCATAGAGACAACCAGGTGCCACTGCCAGACACTCCACTAGAAAAGTTACATAGTGTATCTTTTAAAATACTCTAAAGTATATTTACCACTGTTTATATTGATATTCCAGGTTCCTGTCTGTCAGTGGGATGTTCGCGGCCTGGAGGCGGCTCTGGCACTGACTGAGGGAGCATGGTCAAACACCAGCCTCTGCAGGTGTACGAGCGACAGCTGTGCTTGTCCTGCATCACCGGGATCTACGGTTGCCGCTGGAAACGATACCAACGCTCCCACGATGACACCACCAAGGTTAGTCCAAAACAGCCCAAAACATCCCACTTCAGGAGTCCCCAGTTTGCAGTGGGGGTATTACGGGTAGGGCACAGGCTTGCGAAATTGATGGATTGATCTTGGAGGGACATTATTTTATTTCTTGAAGCCTTATTCTACTGTTGCACACAAACCACAGAAAAAATGGGAGTAAATTGGGACTAGACCAGGAACCAGACCAAGACTAGATCAAGTTCTAGACCAAGACTTGGATCTAAAGTCAAAATTAGAACTAAACTGGCTGAAATCAGGAAGAAAACAGGACTAGTGTGAATGCATCTTATTTATCTTTATCAAAACGTTCACACCTCTCTGTGATTGGATAAATTCATCTGCCAGTTCATTTCACTTCAGTTCAGTTTATTTTTGTAAAGCCCAAAATCACAACAACAGTTACCTCTTAGGGCTTAATAGGATCATTTAACCTACTGAAAGTTGGAAAATCCATCAGTGAAACAGTCCAGTTCCTTTCCTTAGACAGGAAAAGCTCAAAAACCCAGTGGGAAAAAGGGAAACCTCGAGAAGACCCACAGTGAAGGAGAGATCCACTCCCATGTACGAGCAGTCTACACATGTGTCCAGGATAGGGCCTTTTTTTGTTTTAATGGAGCTACAATATTGAGCAGTTTTCAGTGACTGCATAGTTCTATCAACAAACTCAATCACTTATAGTTGGACTAAACCTGGTCTCAGCAGGGACAGATGACAGGGCCCTAAATGTTATTCTCTATTATTTTTTTGAACTTTAAAATAGATTTTTCAGATATTGTTCTTTACATTATAGTTTTATTCTGTGGGGCAGGATAATCTTTAAGGATAAATTGAAAGGTAATTAGAAAGTGGTCTGATAATATCGGGTTTTGGGGGAAGACATTCAAAACATGGCAGAGGCTGACCAATAGGAAGGGTGTAGTGATCCAGATTGTCTCCCTTTGTAGTAATGCTAATGTGATGAAAATGTTTCTTTAAAGCCAAATATTTTCCACGGAAACATTTAACATCTTACTCAGGGCTAGATATTCTGGGGAAGCTTGTTCATTTCACATAAAGTCTCTAGGGATATCCACCGTATTATCTACTATCCACACTCAATCTGTTAATGGACCCTCAGTGACACTAGATTGACCTTGGAGCAAAAGATAATGTTTAGATCCCTGTATTTTCAACACCAAGCTAGTAGACACATAAACCAATACATCCAAAAACATGGCCAGTATATAAAATTATATTGAAGATTTGTTTTCTTTGTCCTTCAGTGTATTTGTATGAGAGCTGCATGATTAAAAAAATCTAAAGGTCTAAAAACTTAAAGGGTTAGCTGTTTTTTCCCCAATATTATCTAATTGTTGGCAGTCTTTGTAATTGCACCTACTCAAATTGCGATTTCGATTTGATTACTATATTGTGCTGCCCTAATTAGTATCTATTACGCAGACATACAATACATTGTATTCAAAAGAGACCATGAATACATTTACAGGTTAACGCTTGGCCTGAGCTACAAGATGGAAGCTCTATACAGGAGGACCACAGATGAGATATGGAGCCAGACTCAAGAGACGAGAATGTAGTCCATGGAGATAGACTGGAAAAGGCCTATGAGATTCATGATTCATATAAAGTTAATGACGAATGGTTTAGTACTGTTCACTATTCATTGATTTGTCTTTACCTGCTTTAAAAGCTCTTTTTTAAAATGGGGTTTTATACAAATTTTAGAACATTCTCAAAGATTTATTGAATATAGATTTATTAAATATAGTTAGTGTGCCTCAGAAAATGACATGGGGAGCAGAAGCCCATCCCCCAAGTCCCCACATGCCCTTCCTATACTAATGTTGTTTTTTGGTCCTGCATTGATTTTTAAATGACAATTATCTGAGAGAAATGTCCCTGTTGGTTTGTTCCCTCCGGAGTAACCTTGAGCTCTCCACACCAAATTTTAATAAGGCTCACATGAATCCAGTTTCCAGTTTGTCTGTCGGCACTTGGCTTCATATTTTTTATTATTAGTTATATTTGAACAGCAAATTGATGTGGCTATTATGGACCAAGGCTGAGTGATATGAAAACTTGATACAATGTAGAGTAATTGCACATCGTGAAGTCTCCATTATCATTTTTTAAAGGTGTACTATGGTACTTTTCTGGTGGTGAGTCTGCTACCGGCCTGTCTCCATAGGTTTAATGTCATACTGTGAAATATGTCTAACTATCTTGCATTTATTAAATTACAGATATCTTTGTTGTTTAAAAAATACCTTGAAAAACATGCAGCAGTCTCACCTCTCCACAGAGCTGACTTCTGGCACCACCTGCTTGTCTCCATGGAGATGGATGAGTTTATTGCAATACTGTGGAACATTCCTGGTAATAACATGTTCATTCTCCATGGAGAAAAAGAGGTAGGAGACCCTCCACTAGAAAAGTTACGTAGTGCACCTTTAGTTATTTACATGTATGGGAAAATAACTCCATTTATTTTTGTTTTATTTTCTTGGTGTCCACAAATTGGTGATAAAGCAAAACTTTATGTTCCAGACCATTTCTACTTTTCCAATTACTTGTTTCTATGGATATTTTAGTTCCTAATCATATTATACTTGACAAACAATTTAAAACATGTTTTATTGTGCAGGACTGAAGTGCGAGTAGGGCCTTGGCCAGGAGAGGCTCTGTCCTTCACTGTATCTATGTTGTTCTGTAGTTAGGGACAACACAGAGAAACATGCTCAGACATAACTTTAATGTTTTAGTGAGGACGTCCCAACTTGCATCATTTATTCATGCCCCCATACCATCCAGCCGGGCACCCTCCCAGGTCACCAGCTGCTCCAATAATAGGAAAGGCTACAGTCTGCTTATGCATTATCTAACCATAATAATAGAGCTATGGATAATATTTGATAGCACTTATCATATAAAAGGCATTGTGGCCCTGAATAAAGGCATATTGATTTTTCCTTTCTGTATGCAGTAACTTGATGCTGTGTAACTTTTTCCTCTGGCTCGTGCTTGTCTTTGGGCTGATAGGATATTGCCACGTCAGCACTCTGCCTTTGTTCACTTGTGTATTTGGATCGTGAATGCGTCCAGTCTTTCTGATCCCAATGAACCAGGCAAAACAGGAGGCCAGTGCATCAGGTGCCACAGACCAATATCCCTGCTATGAAACTGTTCACGTAAAGATGTATTCTGATGCAGGACATCTAGACAAGAACATCTTGATAGATCTAGAGTAGATGGAGATGTTCTTGTTTTTCCTGGAATGCTACACCGTATAGTATTCAACTTATCTATCACCATGGAGACAAATGGGAGACAACACCAGACCAAGTTATCTGCAGAAAGGCAAGTCCACTCCCAATAAGAATGCATGTTTTTCAAGATGTCTTTTGCAGCATGATAACCCGTAATTGATTACATGCAGGATGGAGAAGTGCAACATCCCAAACAAAGTAATAACATTTTCATGGAGACCAGCATGCGGCAGACCCTCCACAAAAAAGTTACATGGTGAAAGCATATGACTAATGAACTTAAAGTTGAAAAACATTTGGTGCTAGGCCATATCATGGTGTGACAAAAGACAATGCAATGATAAGATCTGGACATTGGAACTCAGAAAGTGGGTTAATAAGTGATATTAACGTTCTCTCAAGGGATATTCATGTTAAATCAGGTGTTGTTTTTGTATAATATATATTTTATTTGCTTTTTATATTCATTATATTGACTAAATACTATCTTTGTTTCCATCCACCTTAAAAGAAGTGCAGCCTCCTGCAATTATGTAAATTTCTGTTTTGCTTCAGTAAAAAGTAGCTTTGAGCACAATTGGCCCCTACTTACCACATTTTAACTTATGTTGTCGTTTTTAAATTAAGTGCAAAATAAAAAAATTGCTTTCATGCATTTGTTAGAACTCTAAAGTTCTGATTACGTAATACTGTTATGTAATATTCAAACTTTATTCTAAATACTGAATTGCCTGGTTCCATTAATGGTTACCTGTAATTAAATGAGTGTTATAGTAGGTTGTGATTATATTGTTTCTTATTGTATTAAAACAGTTCAAATTTTTGGTGATTTCTAGCTCTGCAACAGTACATTTCAGTCACAGAAGCCTTCAGAGTCAAGGTGATGTGACTCGACTACATGTTTAACGATCCCAGTAAACAAACTGTGGCCAATCAAGAACATAGGTATCGGCTTCAGGAAACAGGACCCCTCCAAATCACAGGAGCGTGAAACCTGACTATCTCATGTTAAAACAGCTGTCCGCCCATCCATAATCCAGGTACCCATAATGCATTTTGTCTCATCGCTGCACACAGTATCCAGTAGTTTAGGATGAGCCGCACGGTTTGTCTAGCTCCTAACCGTCTTTATTCAAGGTGCTTTGTAGGAAAACGGGCCACGTCACCACCTGCAAACCGATCCGGCCGCTCAGTAATAATTGAAAGTATTTCCATTTAGCTTTAGTCTTTAGCATTCAGCAACACAAAAGAGTCAAAAATAGAATCACTTGTTTGTGTTTGAGTGTGGTGTTGACAGGAAAATAATGAACAGTAATCCTGGCTTGTTTAGGGTATTCATCAAGTGTTTCCATTTTTTTCTAAAATTGTAATGTTTTGTCATTTGTCATTGAAATCGTGCAACATAAATACAACTTTAGCTGCCAAAGTATGTTACATACAAAGTCAACAAAAACAAATATACCGATAATACGATATACAGGCAAAGAACAAAACAATAAAACACCAATAAAATACCAAGATTTCCTGTTATCTTGCTATCCTTTTAGCTAGAATTATATGCCAGGGAGAAGAGGTGGGTTTTCAGTCTAGTGTTAAACTGCATTAAAGACTGCGAGGATCTGACAGGTGGGAGGCTGTTTCATCTCTGGCCTCACATTTTTTTCTCTCATATTGATCAGCAGGATGAGCAAAAAACTACTACTGTTATGTGTGTTGGGCTGGGTGGCTGCTTCCGGTGGAGTGCTATATCATTGGTATATAGAGCATGCAGTTCAATATAAGTCAATGGGTTCTACCTTTGATGTTTTAGCCCAGTGCCTGAATAATGGAGGGGTGCTGCAGTACACCATGCGTGAAATGCCAGGGACTTATCGGGATACGCTCAGGAATGTGACAAGGGACTGAGGTGTTAAGTCCAATGAAGACAGGAGCTCTGCGAAAAGCATGTGAGCTTCACTGAGAAAAGGGCCATTACAAGTAGGCTTGCGCAATTAATTATAATTGAATCAAAATCAGTTATCACATCGCAAAGGCTGCAATTATTTAGATAATAGAATGTTCTGCAAATGACAAAATATCCTGTCTTTTTATAGTTTAGACCTCAAGCCTGCATACAATTCTTGTATTAGTTTATCAGTTCATATTTCAGCGTTCTCTCAAATATTAATCCCCTTGGAGTTGTTTACAATGTGCAAATCTAATCAAACTCTCAATACTTGACAGAAAAATGTGCTTTTTGTTTCCAAAATCGTACAGGCCGCCTTTTCTACATCAAACTGCAGAGGTTTACCAATTTACACTTGGCGCTTCAATGTTATGTCAACATTTTAGATCTGATTTTACAGTGTAGTGTCTCAGAAAATAGAAATTATTGGTGTGTAAAAATAAAATTATAATAATAAGCTTGTTTCATTCATTACTATTACTAGACTATAAAGTATACCATAACCTTATTTACATCTTATTTAGTGTCTTCTCTATAGTACCTTATGTTTACTTCAGCATTTTCAATATTTTAAAGCAAGGGAATGGGGAGAAACTCAGAGATAGCACAGTGACTGTTGCTACAGCTCTGTGTGGTGAGGGGCCTGAACAAAATGCCAGCAGTGCACTATGGTAATGTGATGTCAATAGGGCAAGTGACTGCTGCTGAAATACCAGGGAGAAGAGGATGCTATAAAACATAATTGTAATGATTGTAACTGTTAGTGTTTTATGAAGTCAAACTCTTATGGATCTATATATGTAATGTAATACAAAGATCTAATGGCTCAAATGCAGGAAGATGTTACTGTTACAGATGTTACTGCAGCCTTGTCTCTCACAAATATTTGAATGTTGTCATTAAAAACCCTGGGAACTGGAGCTACTGCTGTCATCACGAGTGAAACTTTGTCAGTCTGTGTTGTATTTAAACTTTTTTTTCAATCTTTTCTCATTAGGGTGGAAAATAAATAAATCAGTCTTAGTAACACTAAGGTAACAGTGTGGCTGATTGCAGTGTAATCCCACTGTGAAATTTATTTTAGATTGGATAAATGTTTCAACATAAAACTACTCTTTAAAGGTGTAATATGTAAATTTGCTGGTGGAGGGTGTGCCATGATATTAGGAGTTTAATCAAAATAAAATGCATTTCTAGTGAAAACATTTATCTCAACATATTGTGTGAAAGATTTCATGCATCCACCTCAGATGATCAAATAAACAAAAATGACTCCTGATTATGCTGTACTATACTGTAGGAAATGTATATAAACTGTACAGTTAAAGAATACGTATTGTGCTTGTGTCTGCTTAATAGCTATAATCTTTGACCCCATTTTAAATTGCAATATTAATCTAAAACGCCTTAATAAAAGAAACAAGTCCACTGACTTCCATGTTAGAAAACTGCGGTGCTCAGTGGGAGCTGACGTTGCCATAAACAAAGAGTTGGCACCTCGGATGGATAGCTGCAGATTACGCTAGTGAGCTTCAGGGTTTTGTTTTTTTTTAATTTGTACCAAAATAACTATGCAATGTTGCCGAATCCTGCACATGTCATTGATTAAGAAAATAAAATTGGAGAACGAAGTAAGTACAGAGAAGAGGGCATATGAAAACGGGGATTGATCGGCAATATGGTGTCTTGAAAATAAGCGATTAAAGACTGCTCAAACATGCACGGATCACTCCAAATCCAATTTCGGGTGAGAAAATGGTGAGTGGAAACAGCTATAACATAGTTGTAGGTCTGCTTTAAGTAAAATGGTTTCCAGCAAATTGGCTGGTCCCTCGTGCCTCTCTTACTGTAAATGATAAGTGGCTTACAAGGTTACAAGGTGATGCGTAAATGTATTTAAGGATTAATTTGCCTGCAGCTGCTTCTTCATTGTGATTTAGCCAATTTAATATATGTGCAGGTGAAGTGTGAAGCGCTTGGTCGACAAGGACAGTAATTAGTCGCTCTGTGCAAAGACGTCATTAAAATAAGTTAATTAGAGGAGAGGATAAGGGAATACACTGTCTGTTCATTTCTGCTGACGTGATCTGGACCAAAGAGAAATGACAGATGTACAAAAGTTTGGAAAGACCTTTTTTTTAAAGATTATTTTCAACATACCATGATTTTAATACTGCTATTTGCAAGTCAATTCAATCCAAACCAGAACTAAACCAAAACTGGTCTTAAACAAATTGAGACCTGATTTATTTCTGTGTATTTACTGCTTAAACCATAGTCCCAAATTGTCTTGGTTTTGTATTGTATTTTGTTCTATTGGTTTGGCTTTAATCCTGGTTTAGTCCTAGTTCAGTCCAGGCTTAAGTCTTGTTTTAGTTCTTTGCTTTTAACACTCTTAATGAGTTATGGTATATTCTTGATAACTTTAACACTGTTTAGTCCATATTTGTTGTTTAAAAATTCTGGTCCGGTTCCATTTTTATCCTTTTGGTGTAATGACACTATAAATCCCTTGTCTGAGTAGATAAATGTGTCTTTGGGGACACGGATAATGAATGGTGTTGTCTGATGTGTTTCAGTGGGAGCTGCTCTGGTCCTTCGTCCTGCTCTTCACCTTCGGCCTGCTCCTGCTGTGGTCCTACTTCTGGTGGGAGGCTCATAACGACTACAGCGAGTACAACTGGTGAGGAGACTCTACTAACACGTCTGGCAGGTTAAACATATAAGACAAAAGCATTTATTATTGTTTTACTGTCACTTCCTCTGTGATTAGTTAGGGCCCCCAAACTTGGAATAACCATGTAACCCCCTTTTGCCTTTTCTCTCAAACTTTCTTTTAACAAAAGTTTGATTTCTCTGCTTGTTCCGCTGTTGTGACACTTCGCCAAATCAGATTCAATCATTCATCATGACATTCCGCCTTTTCCCGAGAGCCGTTCCAGATTGATGTGCAGAACTCAATTCAAAGAGCTGCACATGTCAGTCTGGCGTTAGCTAGGTTAGTGTCAAGTGGCAAACGTATCAAATCAACATCAATATATCCTCCTAACCACTGAATAAAAAGTGAGGAAACAAACAGAAACCATTTTATTGTAAGAGACATGGGTTTCATACAGTGACCCCTCCCCCTCTCAAACCTACACAATGTCACCTCTTCTTTTTATTATTACCCAGTGTTCATCTCTCACACCCCTTTGCACTTAGTCTATAATTATCCTGTTCTCCTTCTTCTCCCATTAATCTCCTAGTTTTACTCCTACCTCTGACAAACTGTATAATTTATCCATCTCTTTGTTATAAACGTAGTCGTATTAATGTGTTTTATTACAATGAGCCATAGCCTGCTGTGTTCTAAATTTTGTTTTTTATCCGTACTTGTCACGTCAATTGCTGGGTTCACAACATTCTATAGACCAATAATATTTAATACAGATGAGGGGCAGCTAAAATGAATATTGTTAAATGCAGAATTTTGTTGTAGTACAGTGAGTTCTTGGGTCTAGTCAATAATAGAAATGACCTCAAACTTAAAAAAAAATACACTTCAAAACTTCTAAATATTTCAGTGCATTGTTCAGACTTTAGTGTGTAATAACAATCTCTTTTCAGTTTGTTTTGTCTGCCATTTGAAAACTACTGTTTT
>KN476009.1:2196-20905 GCA_000787095.1 Periophthalmodon schlosseri
AAGGAGCTATGCTTAACAACATATTTGCAGTTTTAAGTGGAAATAATCTATGCCAAATTTTTTGTTTTAGTTGTCATGGATTTTAACGTACGTGTGCGTTTTAATTTCTGCAGGGAGGACCGAGAGTCACGTTTTTTGTCAAGTCGAATGGCAATTGTAGCTGCCTTTCGTTCGTGGTCTGGTGGGGCTCAGTGATTTTACTTTACATTTAATTTGTTAAAAACTATTGAGTCTAATGTTCCCTGAACTTCTGTTTTTACCTTTTTCATTCAGGGATTATCAACCTATGCAAGGCTGGGAATTCTGGTATCCAATCTTTAATTGGCTTACTCTGCATACCAAATATGGAGGTTAGGGTGAGTAGGCTGCCACACATCATCTCTTATCCCCTGCCTTTGTTAAACTCAACTGCTTTGTTTCCTCTACAGAAAGGGTTGTTGGAGGTGTTGTATGAGATCTTTAGGCTCCCTGTGCCCATTGTAACGCAGGACTTTACTGAAGCTCTTCTAAGTGTTGGTAATTGTGGTTTTGCTCATTGAAAACATGGTTGTGTTAAGGAATGTCAATAATTAATGTCTAGATGTCCTAATATGATTTTTTTTAAAAGCAGAAATATTCAAATGAAATGTAAACTGATTTGTATAATAATAGAAAATTAAAGATGCAAATTAGTTTATGCAGTAAAAGAAATACTTTAATAGTGTCTTAGTGTGACAGTATTAAAGATTAATAACAAGTTGATTTTATATCCAAGGTGTCAATATTTCTGAAAAATCAACTATAAACTATGACCACCCTGGGTTATGTGATCACTTTATAGTAGTGTGTACTGTTTTAGACCCTGCTAGATTCCAGGACACATGGAGACTGTCAGATGGCTTTGTAGCTGCTGAGGCCAAAGTCATTTTACCACATCGTGCACGATCCAGGTATGGAAAGCAATTTTAATCTTGTGTGTGATGTTTGCTTTTATACAAATTAAATGGGGTTTTGTTTTTTTTTTGTTTTCAGGCCAGATCTTATGGACAACTATTTGGCTTTTGTTCTATCAGCTTTCATCACAAACGGACTGTTAGAGGTAATGCTTTTTTTCAATCTGCTTATCTTTTAATTGTTTCTGTGCTGTGTGGTATACAACCTTTATACATTATGTTTTTGTACAATCAGGGTATTGTAGAAGTTGTGACCAGCAGCGATGATCAGCTAGCTGTGAGGGCAACTATACTTTTGGGAGAGCTTCTACACATGGTAAGAAGTAAAGACAAATTATAATGTATAAGCATAAGCTGGTTTTGATTTTTGTTTTTAAAGAAGTCATGATTTTTACTTTATATATAGATTAGCATAGCATTTATATGATGCAGTGTCATTTATAGCCAAGTGGGCATACTATTTGATGGGTAAATTACTTAATTAAAATATATGTAATTGAATGCACGATGTCAAAATAGAGAAGAATAGAGAAGAAAAATATTTGATGGTAATGTATTTATTATTATTAAGTTTTTTAATGCATAGCTATGATACCTAAAAACTCAGGCACTACACTCTATTCAAATGTCCTAAAAGTAAAACATGTATACAATTTAATAATGAATATTAAACCTATTTTTCTTTTGGTATAGGCAAACACCATCCTTCCGCATTCTCACAGTCACCACTTGCACTGCCTGCCCACACTCATTAATATGGCAGCCTCATTTGACATTTCCCAAGAAAAACGACTGTAAGTACATACAACTGACACATCAGTTGACACCAAATTCATAGCTAATGATCTCAAATTATTAATTAAAAATGTCACTGATTTATTCTAATTTCTGTGTTTCAGTCGAGCAAGTGCAGCTGTCAATAACCTGAAACGTTTCCATGAGAAGAAGAAAAAAGGCCTGAAGCCTTACAGTCTGTACTTGGACCACATCATCCGAAAATCAGTGTCCTCTCATAACCGCAGAGAGTCCCATTCAAGGACACAACGAGACATTTATGTTATTAAGGTACATTCAATAATTGTTATACACAGTTGTCACACACAGTAGTTTTCATAGTATGTGTCATATCTTTGGACACAGGACACAGAAGAAGCACTTATGATGAACTTGAGAGACAGTCAAATACTCAACCATAAGCAAAACCTTGAATGGAACTGGCTGCTCATCGCCACAATTCTCAAGGTGTATCTTGTTTCAAAAGTTTCTTAAGTAAAGTATCTAAAATTTATTGTGTGTTGATAACATGAAATGTCCTTGTCAGTGGCCACACGTAAACCTCAGGAACAATAAAGACGAACAAATGCACAGGTGGGTGGCTTTGTTGGGTTTATTATTTTTATGTACTGTTCAATCTAATTTTGCCTTATACTTTTAAGGTTTGTGCGGAGGCTGCTGTATTTCTATAAACCCAGCAGTAAGTTGTACGCAGGCCTGGCCCTGGATCACATGAAGGCCAGGCAACTCACTGTGGTCGGCTGTCAGTTTATTGAGTTCCTCATGGACTCTGATGAGGTAGTTTTAAGATTATTGTATTGTGAAATAATTTGATATTTTCCCTTTTTCTATACACTGCAAGTAAATGTATGTAATAAGTTAGTGACATTTTTGTTCTACTGACAAATTGTAGATTTCACTTTAACTCTTAAACAAATTACTCCATGCAATTAAATACTGTCTTCTATTGGTGTACGGCTTATTATACCCGATAGTAATCCTAGTTAAACCTTTTTGTTTACCATATTGTTTATATTGTAATGTTCATCATATGTGCTGTTGGCTCTAGGATGGGCAGGGTTACTTGGAGGACCTGGTCAGGGACATGGTTTTGTGGCTCTCCTCGTCTTCCGGCCTGAAGCCTGAGCGCTCTCTTCAGAGTAACGGCCTGCTCACCACACTCAGCCAACACTACTTCCTGTTCCTCGGGACGCTCTCAGCACATCCACAAGGCGTCAAACTGCTGGAGAAATGTGGCCTGTTTCAGTGGTTAGTGTTAAGATGATAAGATGTTAAGATACGCTCACAATTTTCAACAATATGCCTGCATCTTTTGTTGGTGTAGTTTGATTAATATAGAGGGCTTGAGGACCTGTGACTAATATAATTAGGTTCAGCATTTGTGGATTTTTGTTTCTCTGAATTCTTATTAAAATATCACAATTACAACAGATACTGGAATATCCCCCTACCATTAAAACTTGTAGACTTATATCTGAAAACAACCAATATTATTTTTTAAATGTTATGGCCAGTTTCAGTGTTTTTCCTGTTTTGTTTTGTTTTTTTGCAGCCTGCTGAATACGTGCTCTGTAAAGAACCAGGATGCTGTGCTGAAACTTGCTGTGACGACTCTGGACTACAGCACGGATGGTCTTGCCAGAGTGATCCTGTCCAAGATTCTAACCGCTGCTACTGATGTAAGTCGGGATAAAAGGATAACCATTTTATTCTTCCTTTTTATATTCATACATAGCACCTTAAATTTCCTATATTATGCAAAATTAACTGTAATTAACTGTGAGCTTTAAGCCATGTTATAATGTTGTTGCCTCCTCAAAAACATACCTGGAGTTGTGTTTTGTTTCATTCATACATTTGTAGTTTGAGTAATCCATTATTATTAGTCTGTCTACATCTCCAAAGCTCAACATGCTCTGTTCCACCTTGTGATGTCATGCATTGGTAGTTGTCAATTTAACAGCTATCTTTTACCTTTTGGTCAGTAGCGATTGGTAATTCCAGAGCTGAAATTAACCAAATGATTCTAGTGAAGGTGCATGGAGTTTAAAAACACAGTGGAGAACGTCCTGTATTACTACATGGCATCAAAAGGGTGAAGAGTGTTTTCCGTTTCCGTCAAATAAATATGCAGGGTTTGTGTGTTTAAACATGTGTATGAAACAAAACACAACTCTAGGTATGTTTTTGATGAGGGAACAAAATTATAACATAAGTCAGAAAATAGCGTAATATGGGGCCTTTAAACTTACTTGATGATCCTGTGTGATAGACGTGTCGGCTGTATGCCACCAAACACCTACGTGTGCTGCTGAGGGCGGGTGTGGACTTCTTCAGCAGCTGGGGCATGGAGCTGCTGGTCACCCAGCTCCACGATCACAGTAAAGCTGTTTCAATGGAGGCTCTGGACATCCTGGATGAAGCCTGTGAGGACAAGGTGATTTTACCTGCTGCTTAATAGAGGTTCCAGGAGCTGCTCACGGCAAACAGTGAATGGTTCATCACCAAACTTTTGGAAGAGCACTGCTTTTTATTCAGATTTTTATACATTACATTTTGAACATTTCTAGGAAAAGTGGCCATGTTTTTGTTTGTTTGGTTTTTTTGTGTTGTTTTGTTTTGTTTTTTTACAAATGCTTATCTCTGGTTGGTTGGTTAATTTGCGTATCAATCACACAAATGTGAGCTTGGGGAGATAAGACAAGGTCCCAGACAAAGCTTCTTTTTATAGGAAGAGTGGTCTTAGCTTAACTTGGTACAGCAAGATGGATTCTCATGATATTTGTGAGTTCACAAACTCATGAGAGAATCCATCTTGACATACTTTCGCTGTAAGGTTCAGATTCATCCAGCAGCGGGCAACCCAATCACAGAGTAGCATTTGAGGTTTGTGCGGAAGCCAATGGTGAAGTGCCCAGGCGAACCAAAACAAACCTGGGACACTGACAGATGTACTTAAACCTATTTTAGCGAAATAGACTCTATTTTGTTGTGAAAAATGTGCAGAAGGTAAGCACTTTTTGCGTTTGTAGATAGGGAGGATGTCTGTGTTCTTATCTCGACTGGATGCAACAAAAGTTAGATTTTTCGTCTTGTTCCGCTGTTGTGACGCTTCGACCAGTCAGATTCAAATATTTGTCATAACATTGCACCTTTTCCTGATCGCTTTCATCGAGAACCGTTCCAGATTGATAAATGTGTAGAACCTCAGTGATACAAATATCAGTCGTGAGCCAGGTTAATCTTGGCTGGCCAGGCCAGTGAATTGGCACTTTGTCTAAAGTATGGTTTGTTGTTTTGCAGGCTAATCTTCATGCTCTCATTCATCTAAAACCAGCCCTGTCTCATTTAGGAGACAAAGGCCTTCTGTTGCTCCTCAGGTGGGTGTGTTTTGCTTTGCGTAGTGTACAGTTTGAAAACAATCATCATTATTCATGATTTGTTTTTATCCCAGGTTTCTTTCCATACCTAAAGGGTTTTCTTACCTCAATGAGAGGGGCTATGTCAGCAAACAGCTGGATAAATGGCAAAAGGTATTTTAGCTATTACATTACACAAAACATCGTCAAATGAAATTGATATTCATGAATTGTATTGTATTTACAGGAATACAATCTTAAGTATGTGGATTTGATAGAAGAGCAACTAAATGAAGCACTAACAACTTACCGAAAACCTGTTGATGGCGACAATTACGTCAGACGCAGCAACCAAAGGTGTGGACTTAAACACTGTGGGTTAAATGTGTTGTGAACATTGCAAACATCTGTTCTTATGTCTTTGTTTCTACAGGTTACAAAGACCAAATGTTTATCTACCTGTGCACTTGTACGGTCAGCTTGTCCATGATAAGACGGGCTGTCATCTTTTGGAGGCTCAGGTAGGAGCACTGCTTTGTTTTGTTTGATGTTGGTGCTATAATTGCTCAGTGAACTCTTTTAATTCTTCTGTGAACCTCTGTCTCCAGAGTGTAGTTCCTGACCTCAGCTACACGGTCCGCTCCCCGATGCTGGACACCTGGGAGGGCATCAAACAGCTGAAGGCTGCTCTATGGGCTCTGGTCTGTTAATGCACAAATCAGATCTGTGCCTTAACAACACAACTAAGTGTAATAAATGCTTATTTGTTTTTTCCCACAGGGAAACATTGGGTCTTCAAACTGGGGTCTGAATCTTCTGCAGGAGGAGAATGTCATTCCGGACATACTTGCATTGGCGCAACACTGTGAAGTCTTGTCAGTAAGAGGGTAAGCCTATGATAATATCCCGCACTTGTGGTATTTCAATAATGTCACTTTTATTAATCTTAACGTTGCTTTATAAACCTCTTCTACAGCACCTGCATCTATGTGTTGGGTGTCATTTCTAAGACCAGGCAGGGCTGTGAGGTGCTCAAACAGTTTGGGTGGGATGCAGTGAGACACAGTCGCCGGACGCTGTGGCCTGTTACGCCGGACGAGGTGGACACACAGCTGACCTCTGAACTCTCATCGGTACCGAGCACTCTCAGTCTGAACTCAGAGTCCACCAGCTCACGGCACAACAGTGAGAGTGAATCTCAACCAAGTAAGTACAACCATTTAAAATACATATTTTTTACATTTACCTTTTTATTTAATGTTGACTTTCTTTGTTCCTTTTTCCTTTCAGACATGTACATCTTGGACGATGACAAGTGTGACATTTTTGACCAATCAGATGAGAGTTGTTATATCTCACACTCCAAACCAGTGAAGGACCGCAGTCCCTTCACCATTCTGGCATCCTCACGTTTTGTTCGAACACGCTTCCTGAACTCCCTGTCTCTTCCCAGTAAGAAAATCCGCTCCACTAGTGACCCTAAAACGCCCTCAGGGTCCCGCACACCGACTGAGCTCAAGAGCATGAGGAGAAACCGGACAGTTACTGAGCCATCTGTGTACAGCCCAAACCAGAGTGATGTCTTCACCCCAGTATTTAATGGCAGAGGAATGCCCAAGAGCCCCACTGTTAGCCTGGAGACCTCCTTTGTCGGGACCAGGGGCGGGTCTGATGAGCAGCTGACAGATGGACGATTAGTGAGGAGCGGGGTTTCTGGTTTGGGGCTGAGTGGTCTTGCACATGGAGCTCCAGAGCACCACATGAGGGAGCGGGAGCAGACCAGTCGCGAGCGGCTGGCAGGGGATGGCGGCTCCTCTACAGGAGGTAATGTGGGAGGTGGTGGTACTCAGTTTAAGAGTCGCAGTCAGAGCTTTAACACGGACACTACAACCAGCGGCATCAGCTCCATGAGCTCCAGCCCCTCCAGAGAGACCGTAGGGAACCCTGAGCATCCCGAACCTGAGCCGGACTCGTCAGACTGTGTCAGCCTCAATACCGTCGTCTCGGCCAAAACAGTCAAAACTCTGTCCTCCCTCACCCCTCAGGCACAGACCAACCACATGACCACATCCAAGTCCTCAACTGTGTCTCTGGTACCACCGGGCTCCTCACACACTCTCCCGCGGCGTGCTCAGTCTCTCAAATCTCCCTCAGTCACCACCATCAAGAGTCTGGCTGACTGCACCTTCATGTACACCAGTCCCAGAGATGCTCTAGGCTACGCCACACTCAAGAGACTGCAGCAGCAGAGGATACACCCCTCTCTGTCTCACAGTGAAGCTCTGGCATCTCCTGCTAAAGACGTCCTGTTCACAGACACCATCACCATGAAGACTGGCAGCCTGGACTCTAGACTCACACCTCGCAGGTAACTACAGCTCACCGTATTTAAACAGATTCATGATTTTATGGATAATGAAAAAGATTGCTTGTGAAAAGGTTTTCTACAACAGACTACAGACCACCACAGTCAAACAGTTCCAGGATGACAGATAGGAGGGGTACCTGTCCTGATGCCAGCGTCTTAAAATACCGCAGGCTGTCCAGAACGCTTGTGCCGCGGTGGGTGGACCACGCTAGTGTCCCCCATAGAGTAGACGCTGCCTGTAGCTCTGTGGATTACTGGTTGCGTTTGGATGTTGCACGTAGTACTTTAGTACTTGTTGATTAATTTAATTCTTAACTTCTTCACCAATTTTGGCTCTAGTAATTATTTTTTTAATATTAGTGGCAAGTGTTCCCTGTACATCAAGCATTCAAAATCAGCTGTTTTTGTGTCAGTGCTGTAAAACTGTAACCAATAATAAATCATGTCCCTAGTTTGTTTTATGTTTTTAATCCATTGTTTGAACTTACACCCTATGATCCTTTTATGTCCCAGTCTCTCCCCCCGGATCCTCTCACGCTCCTCTCCTCTTGGCCTGCCTAGGTTTTTGAAAGCTCTGAGCTTTGCTTCTCTGGATAAAGAGGAACTACTCAGTCCCATCAACCAAAGCACCTTGCATCGCTGCTCTTCTGTGCGTTCTATGGTGTCTAGTGCCACTTTTGGATGTAATGATGATTACGTTGGCCTGGCATTACCCATGGACATAAATGATATGTTCCATATCCGTGACTCAGCCTACTTTCAGCAGAGAATCAGTCCACCATCTGAGGAGAGAAAACGCTTCCTCTTCGGTGATGGAGACGGTATAGTTTTTCAGTCCTTCAGTTTGAGTAAAAGAAGAATACTTGGCCCTGTCACTCACTGCAAATTGTATTTTTCATTTAGGTGAACGCACAATCCCCCTGTTAAAGCAGCAGTTTAGTATTTCTGAGCTCATGGCGAGTCGAGGCGAGAACCAGAACCACCTGTTTGATTCCGAGGAGACTGGACTCCAGGACCACTCTGACGACAACTGTCTCTACTGTGTAGGATCCAGTGTCCTGGGCTACTGCACTCAGCCCCAGCTCAACACACACCCTCGGACAGGTACAAACATGCACTGACAAACTCTAGTGGACACACACATTTCAGTTCATATATGAATGTTTATTGTCCTGTAGAATATGTGGACTTCCAGTCATGGGGAGGTCAGACGGGACATCGTCTGGAGGTGATGCCTCAGTCCAAGTTTTCGGGAGTCTCCGGCTGCAGTGACGCAGCTGTGTCACAGGGCTCCATCTGTGGCACTCCCACTCCCGCCGACATTGTTATTGGTAAGACAAAAAAAATTAATTTCACACTCAAATATACAGGCCTTTCAATATTTTAAACATATTGTTTACAGATGGAAAGGCAATATCTGAGGATGGGCCTGCCTCCAGGGTCCTGCTGAGGAAAGAGGTGCTTCGCCTCATAATCAACCTCAGCTCCTCAGTGGGAACCAAAGGCCATGAAACAGGACTACTGACGTAAATACTTTTTATTCTCAGACAAAATAAGTTCTTTATAACTCCCAATAAAAAAACAAAACAAAACAAAACATTTGTTTCTTTTTCCAGGATAAAGGAAAAGTTCCCTTATGCTTTTGATGACATCTGCCTGTACTCTGAGGTTTCTCACCTTTTGGCTCACTGTATGTTTCGCCTGACCTCCAGGCGCTTCATACAAGAACTCTTCCAGGACGTGCAATTCATGCCCGTAAGAAACCACCTCACTTGTCTTTTGGTGTAATAAATGTTGCCTATTAAATATATTTGTTTTTTTTAGATGTACGAGGAAGCTGAAGCAATCCTGACAAAGCAACCAAAACCTGTAGAAGACGACATGGACCCTGCTTCTGAATCCTGATCCCCTCCTGTTTGTCCACAGCCCCAGGCCTGCCACTTACCAAATTCAAATCCATTTCCAAGCATGAAAATGATCTGATTTGAAAGACTCGGAAGCAGACGGCATTTTTCTGTTGTTCAAACGGATCACTGTGGCCATGTGGAAAGGAGAAGTTTGTGTATCATCAAGCAAACTAGTGCTTCAAACTAAGTCACTATCTGGAAACTAGATGCACGCTTAATGCTGTTTCAGACTTGACTTGGAGACTTGATGGTTTCTATTATAAGAGAACCAAAAACTGAAGGGATGGCAAACTCCAGCAACTCGTGCAGTTACATCAACATAATGCTAAACATCAACCTAGCTGGACCATTATGACAAAAGACTGTGTTTTAAGATGGCCTCATTTTATCTCTCTGCTGAGATGGTGTTTACTGTAATGAAATGAATAAGGCATGTTGTTGTGTCTATACCCTGTGATTTCCTCCAGACCCTCATTTTATTCTAATGAAACAAAACACTACCACGGGTCTTGCCGTTTTTAAACTTCCCCTCTTATTACCTTTGCTCTGTTATAGCCAGTGCGTTGCTTTCACCTCATACAACTTCTACTACAACCTAAAGCCTCTTTCTCATCCACACAAACCGCCAAGTACTTCTCTTCTCAGACAATCAGCAATTGGTATATTTTTTTTTCTATCTAGTACATGAAGACAATAGCACGTTATTTAATACTAGTTAGTTTTGGCTATTTTTTCTTCTTGCATAGGACCTATTGTGTTGTAAGTAAGCTTTGCAGTTTCGGGACATCTCAGGAGGTGGCTCTATAATAGTGTCTGAACTTTTTTCAGTTGTATAACATTACGTATTAAGTACTCTGCTCATGAACTACCTGTGTCCAATGGATATCCCACTTATGTACCTCTGCTTCACTCCCTCTGCATGTGCAACTAGCATGGCCAAACTTCAACGCCACCTCAATGTTTTTTCCCGCTTGTAAGACTAACAAAAAAGGTTGCCATTACATGCCGCCATAACATTGTAGGAATTTAGGTACCCCCCAGATCTTTTTTCACAATGCAATATTGCTAACTTTGGCTTAAGATGGGGACTGGGAAGACTTTTAAAATAACATTAAATGAGGATGGCGGGGTTTGTCGAAGGTTTCCATGGAAACAGGAATGGCTGTTTCCATTGGCTTGTGTTTTTGCTCTAATGCTGCTACAAAAAGTTTTTAAAAAGAAAAAAAAAACTTGTAGAGAGATGATTTGTAGATCAGCTGAGTGACTTCAGATCCGATCTATTTATTGTATGTCTGTACCATAGAGTGAGCTCAACCAGAGAAGAAAAGTTATTTATATTTTTCCTCAAGACTGTATTATAATTTAAAAGGTTTTGTTTCTTTTTTGCCTGAATTGTGGTTTCCCTTGTATAATGTGTACAGTATGTTTTGGGGCATTGACCTAAAGAAACATACAATCCTAAAGGGATGCATTGTTAATAATAAAACAAATGAAATGCCATGGAATCAGGAGTGAGACTTTTTGTGAAATTGTAGGCAGTATTTGTAAAATAATTTATTTAAATATTTATCAAAGTTGTATTTAAATATTAGTGGACTACATTCAAGTGAGTGCATGTTTTATGACAAACCTTTACACAGTGTTTTTTTTTTTTCTCAAAACAATCACAAGACACAAAGTCGATCATTAAAACAAAACAATCTTACATGTTTAGTGGATGTTTGCACATAACACTTGATACTGCACGTGGAGTGTATATGTCATTAAATTACTTGCAGTTGCAACACTGCTAATAAGAATACAAAATTATTACAAAATAGTACAAAAGACTACTCTTTGTATTTCTAAAGTGTCCTTAAATCTGGCAGTGCATCAGACATCCATAGTTGTTTTTGTTGACTCATGTCAAGAGTCCACTTGCATTGAAACATTGCATAACTGCGTGTTTATTTTCTCTCCTATTGGCCCATCCTTGTCCTTGGGATTGTCCCAGACTGTACAGTTTGTTAACGAGGTATTTAGTTAAACTAGTTCAGTGCACTCAGAATCTGTCAACCCTCTCATCTTTCTCCTCCTGGTCGTTGGCTGTGGTTTGACAGGGTTTGCTGGTGCCATTTTGCTCAGGTTTAGTTTCATGGTCTTCATAGCTAATGTTATCATAAACTTGCCTCATGTGGTTTGTCATCTGCACCTCTTTGGCTTTAGCCCTCTGTTGCTGCAGCAGTACAGCCTTGTTCAAACCAGGACCTGGAAAACAGATATGCCTTTTATAAGTACTGTAATAGAGTATAATACAATGTTCATAATGTTTACATTTGAAAGATTAGTTTAAACCACACACATACCAAAGTAGCTGAGCAGGACAGGGAGGAACACCAGTCCATGGGCCATCCCAAGGAGTGTGATAACTAAGTTCAGCCTGAAGAAGAAGATCTGGATGAGCTGAGCTTTAGCAAAAGCCAGCACCAGAATCCCAGGCAGGTTGGTCATGGCTACACCTGCAAACACCTGCAGTAAACAGAAGGAAAATCAGACAATCTTTAACTAACAACCCACTATATATTTTTTAATTATATGTAATTTTGTGATTTGGGTGGACATTTGTTTAGGTCAGGACTGGCTTTGTTTGCGTACACATTATCTTTTTGGTGTTAATCATTTGTATATGCATATATAGCTGTGAAGCATTTAAAACTTGCAGAGGTCAATGTTACAATGGTTTCTAACAGTCTGTTTCTATTACGGCATATTATTCAGATTTCATAATCTTGTAATATTAGGGCTTGAGATCAATCAGTCATTAGTTGGTCTGCCATAACAGTTGATAATGATGATAACAGTTGACAAATGCTGCATACCGCACTGCCCATGTTGGCTGTGGCCTCCTTGGCTCTTTCCACATGAGTCAGCTTTGTGCTGAGAGCAAACGATCTGGTTATATGAGACACAAACTCCACAGATATACCAACAGCCTGTAAAAGAGAATGTTTACAACACAACATATATTTTAATTTCTTTTGGAATCAACAATCTCATCTATGTAGTAAACAGGTGTTTGTTTTACCGTAACCAGGTTGATAAGGGCCACTGCATTGTAATCTATTCCCCACAGTGTCATGACACCCACAGTATCAACCACGATCATGACAATGGTGATAAGATTAAGCAGCCCAGAGCTCAGGTCCAGCCCCAGCAGCAGGCAGCAGACTACAAATGTGGGCAGCAGGCACAGAGAGATGTTGAAGAGCCCCTCTGGTACTATGGTCAAATACTGCTCATAGAAGACATTAGTCAATCTGCAATGAGAATAGACAAGACTGGTCATTGACAAAGACCTGTTTAGAAAGGCAGTTTCCATGCAGTATACATGCCGGATTTTGTAGGCACAGTGATTTTTTTATTATTTTATATGAAGTGACTATATGTGTGCAACTTCAGAAATGCTGTTGTTTATTTATATACACATAGCGTGGACTCATTGCAGGGTTTTTTTCTGGTATTAGTGGTTTCATACTCTCAAGAGACAAGAGACAAGTTTTTTTCCTATTGAACAATGTACTTTTCCATAAAATTTCTAAAAAGTAAATTCACAAATATTGAACCTGATCACTAATACTGACAAGACCAACTGACACCTTGAAATACAACAAAAATCTGCATTTTAACAATATTCATTTTAGCTGCCTCCAATCTGTATTAAATATCATTAGCCTATAGAATATTGTGACAATTTATCTATATTAGTATTGTGCAACATTTCTCTGAAGAAAAATCTCTTATTATCTAGCTTGACAAAAGTATCTAAATACCAACAGTGTACACAGGAGGCCTCAGAAGGGTACCTACGTGTAAGGGAAGACCTCAAAGTCTGGTGAGGTGCCTGGGACCTGCCTCATGCCCAGAGTGATGTTATGGGACAGTTCTCTGGCTCTAAGCAGAGCAGCCGTGAACTCCTGAGAGTTTGTGAGAGGAGTGTGATAGGCCATGAATCGAGTTGCTGTAAACAAAATATTATTTTTTTTTTACATATATTTTTGTTGTGATTTTATCTATATTCTTGTGTACAAGATATACCTACCTATAATCTCTCCACTCTCATCTCTCACCACAGCAGTGTCATATGCTCCAAGGCCTCTGTTCAAAAAGCAAATAGAGTACATATTAGAAGAACAATGTTGATCATTCAATCCATAATTGATTGATTGACTTACCCTTTTGGGCATTGCAGGTCAGGCCTGTTCCCCAAGAAATGAGGTAAAAATTTGTAAAACTGTTGCACATTGGGCCTGAGAACACCATCTGAAGGAGTCTTCATGCATTTAAATGGGCAGCGGAGAGCACCTGCCAAGTAGTAAATGTACGTTTTTTTGGTTTGTTTTTTTGCTTAAAAAACACAAAAATACTGTGTTGTCTCACTTTCATTTGCAGGACAGAATTGACCCAGGTTTGGCCCTGGGCCATAAATACGGCAGCATTTTGATCCAGGGTTCAGCCAGTCAATGAAATCATCTACCCAGGAGTTTGACGGAATCCCTATGTAGGATCTACACAGGGAATTATCAGATTTGAGCATAGAGACTTGATGAGCAAAGCAAAATATATTTTGTTACAAAAAGTTTTAAAAAGATAAATTTCAGTATTAATGTAATAAGCACTGTGAAAATAATATGATTTTTTTAAGTGATTTTTTTCAATGCATTGTCATGGAACTTTCTAATGGAATGAGCCAAAAAAATGTGCTGGTTGTGTTAAAAAGGTCTAGAAATCTACACGTCAGTGTAAAGACCTTCTTGACTATTGTTAGAGGCTCATATAGACAAATAGCATTACTAGTACAAGCACAAATATAGTCATTATATTGCTTTAATTTACAGGCGTTCTATACTGAGTGAGTCCAGGTGGTTTATCATTAACTGCGGAGAGCTGTTGGTCTGGAGCAGTGATAGAAGAAAGTTCAAGGACATGTCACAGAGATAGACAGTGAGGGACTAGGGCGCTTTCCTCATTTGACTATTATCTATTCTGAGGCAAATTATGAAAGTGTCTCTTCTGTGTAGGTAAAAATCTAACAGTCAACAAACAAAAGTTGAATAAACACAGTGCTCAATTGCTTTCGACAATATCTGATCATTTTACGGAATCAAATTTTATTGGGGGTATTTCTTTATTTATAATATGAGGTTGGACTTAAATAACTTGTTTCTTGTATGTTCTAATATTTAGTAAAAAATAATCCTACTCCATTTTTGTAAAGTGACTTACAGCTCCGGGTATTCGGTGGCATATTGAATCTTTTGGGTGAGAGAGAACTGGTCACAGCCGACACTGGAGCAGGCTGCGTTCATGCCTTGCACTGTAGCAAAATTAAAGCCCTTCTTTGTTACGAAATACACAGGTACTCCCACTTCAAAGTATTTGTACAAATATTCGAAATAGGTCAGCATGTAAGAGCCCTGTAAACATAAGAAGAAAAAACATGCGAAGATTATTTGAATATGATTTGTATAAGGATATATGAATTCAGTTCGGTTACTGTTCCATGTCCATGGCATAAATACATAGAACAAACAGACCTTTGTCCATCTTATAGAGTTACAATTCTCCACTACTACAATGTTATTACCAATAGGTTGTTTTATTACCATAAATACAATGATTTTGTTTTTTATACGTTTTTACCCTGGATCCCTTCCAGAAGCAACCAGCCACATTTCTTTGAGTGGAGTGACCAATGTGGTGGCCCAACAACAGCATATGCACTTGGCTGAAGGGGAATTGCATACTTCACCACTGTCACACCTTGATGTCATGTAATTAGATTATTTTTGGTTACGTGATAAAAACAAAATGAATATACTAACTTTAGGCATAGCCAGCTCTTGATCCAGACCGACCGTCACGTTAAACATGAGGAACAAGGAAGCACAGAACATGAAGATAAACAGCAACATCTGCAAAGAGCATATAAGTTCAGTAGATAATTAATTTGAATTATACATTTTTAATCGATGTTAACTATTTGTCTAATTGCTTTACCACAATAACTCTTGTGACATTGTGCAGAAGGACAGGGGCATAGAATTTTCTCATAAAGGGGAGCAGGAAGCCCTCATTGGGTTTGTTGGGGCGCTGAGTAGACACGGTGACACAGCACAGCAGTTCACAGCGGTTGCTGTCCTGGCGACGGGCGTCGAGAGAGAGCAGAGCCACAAAGGCAGTCATCTGCAGCACGAAATCCATGAGCACAGCCAGTGCAGCGTACAGAGCAAATGACTTCACCGCAGGCATCGTGGACAGGGCACCTAGGAAACAGAGAGTGTACAGGGATTTTAACTTTTATGCTATATAATAATAATAATAATAATAATAATAATAATAATAATGCCTTGTATGCTTTAAAGGCCTCTCAAAGAGCTCCACTGTAGTCATTATTCATTCACTCCATACTCGGTGGTGGTAAGCAACTATTGCAGCCACAGCTGCCCTGGCGCAGACTGACAGAAGCGAGGCTGCCAATCTGCCCCATCAGCCCCTCCGACCACAACCAATGATCCACATACACAGCACTTTCATACTAGGCAATGCGGGTTAAGTGTCTTGCCTAAGGACACAACAACAGAACAGAGCAGGAATCGATTCTCCGACTTTCGGGTTGGGCCACTGCTCTAACCACAGAGTCACTGTCGCCATATATATATATAGGATGCCAATTTTTATAAACAACACATCAAACCCAAATGGCTTTAATGCAATCAACTGGATGCATATGGATATCATTTTTACATTTGCACATGAGCTGTCAGTTGGCCTAGTGTGTCCTACATTGGCGTGATAGTTTGCTGTAACATTTTGGCATTCAGTCATTAGCAGGATTATCTTCTGTGGGTGAGAAAATAGTGGAAATAGTGGCTGTGTTTTATTACCCAGAAAAAAGCAGACAGACTCGGAGAGGCTGCAGAGGAGCATGCTGGGGGCTACACTGCCCAAGACACGACCGATCTGCTCCTCCCTCTTCTCACCCGGCCTCCGAACATCTCTCTTTAGCACACAAAGTTTTACATGTCTAATTGTATTTTACAAAAGATCATAGGCAAAATGCAAAACATTAGAAAAACTCACCTGGTACTCCAATACAAAGATAAATATGTTGTCTGCTCCCACCGCCAGCACCAGGAAGGGCACAACCTGCAGGATGACCAGAGACGAGGGGATGCCCACCCATGAGTAGAAGCCCATAGAGGCCAGGACGGAGCAGCCAACCACCAGGATCCCGCCCAGTCCCACCAGAAACTTTGAGTCCACCTTTACGATACAGATAGCATATGGTGAGCTGAGTGAATTTTTTACATATGTTTTTAACTATTATACCGCAATCCCCTATAGTACTGCACTTAAGGTCTTCATGGTTCAGATAAAGAGCGCTGACAAGGGTGTGCATTTCTAGTCTTATCTGCAACGTGATAAGTGTAGCTTTATCTACTACACTGTCTCTTATCTGAAAAGTGTGTAAAACTATGAATTTACAGTTACAATTAATAGGTTGTATAAAGCTTATTGCATACATTTACATTTTTTTAAGTGCAAAATCTTACCAATATACGTTTACAAGAAGAGTATTCTCCCAATGCAACTGCAATGTACACAAAGATTACAGCATAGCTAATCATGAAAATGGGGATATCTTCAGCAGTTGTGCGGTTAATCTCATCCTCCAAAGACCTCTGAGGAAAAATAAGAGACATGGAAGTCAAATGTTACCACTTTGTGATTATTTATAATATTACACGTTATGATCAGCCTAATATGTAGCCTGACAGGACAGTGGCCATGTTATCTGATTATTATCTGATTTCTGTAATTATCAGTGACATCGGATGTGAGTAATCTGATTTCTTCCTGATTGTGATTGTTCACACCTATGCAGGTTTTGACAAGGAAAATTGTGAAAAGGGGGCAGACTAATGTGGCAAAAACAAAATCAATCATCAGTTGTTTTAAAATTCATTGTATTTTGTCTTCCAAATGCTACAGTTACTTTAAAAATGCACTAATTAAATGACACATGTTTTTGATTATCAGATTTCTTTTGTGCATGTAAATATACACCAAAATCAGATGTAATTATTGGGTTATCTGATTCTGGTTATCAGATTTTGTATCCAGTACCCAGTGTTAGCTCTGTGCATTCTGAACGATTGCAAACTTTTTTGTGAAAAAGTCACATCTATTGCCACTCTTACTACTTGTTTCTAATATATTTACAAGCTACACTAACAATACTTTGTGACATACCTCTGCCATGTACGCAAATGTGAAGTTTGTTTTGGGATCTTTCTCATATTCTTGAACGATTTTAAGAAACTCAGTCTCCCACTGCATTGCCACTTTGAACCGGGGGTCAGTTCGGGGAAAGTTGTTGAGGGAGAAGGTCAGAATGAGGGCTTCTGCGTTCGTGTAGTCATCATCTACAAAAACGAGAGGACCAAAATATTTAACCTTCACAACTTTTTCATGGCATTTGTAACTTATATTTGGTCACTTACTATTATAGCCTCCCACTGCCAAAAAGGGAAAAACTGGAGCTCCATAATCAGCCATGCAGCTCATGCCCAAGTCAGTAATGTCTTTGAAGGACAGTGGGGAGCTGAAGAAAAACATATGTGATTGTTCAAGTCCCATTTTATATAATATATTTGTTACAATCTTTTGCTATAAACACAATATTATTACTTTTACTGAATATTGTTTTTAGATAAACTCTTACTTGACACAGTAGATCAAGTGGTCCCTCCAATCCACCTCTTTGGTCACTCCCAGTTCGGTCATGTTCACCTTGGCGTCGATGTTATCCACGCTGTTCTGGAAATACTGGGGCAGGCTGTTCACGGCGCAGTCTGTGGTTTGGGGGTTGGTTGGATTCAGTGGCGCAAAACACACATCCTTCAAACTCGCAGTGCGATTCAGGTCCTTTGAGAAAAACTCTATATCCTAAAAAGGACAAGTTAGAATTAGAATGGGCATTCCTTTTTTTCTGTCTATTGCAAAGTTACCTCCTAATGAGCGGTAATTTGCACATTAATTTAGTTTTATAGAACAAGCACAAAAATAATTCCACTTCTGTAAATTCTGTAAAGGGTAACAGTCAAACCTAACAAAGAAAAGCTAGTATCTATCTACAGTATAAGAGATATGGAAACACTATCATTAATTTCTTAATATTCATTCATTCATTCATTCATTCATTCATTCATTCATTCATACATACATGCATGTCCTCTAAAATCTGGCCTTTTAATTTTTTAAATTCTGGATGCAGATTGTAATGCATTTATCCAGACAAGAGAAATA
>KN476009.1:20996-51666 GCA_000787095.1 Periophthalmodon schlosseri
ATTGTAAACTGTGATGTTGATTACCCTAATTCGTGTTTGTAGCTCCAACAGCTCAATAATCAGATCTTTGGAAACAATCCCACTGAAGTTTTGAAGTCCAAAAAGTAGAGAATCATAAACTTGTCCTTTTCTTTGGGGTGCTGTGAGAATCAGCTGGTTGGTCCGGAAGAAAGGCCCAAAGTTTGAGTCATGGAAGTCCTTCTCTTGGCGGGCACGACTGTTGGGGGCCGACCACAGCTCTACTGGGTCTGTGGTAAGCTCAATGTGCATGAGGCCAGTGGCAAAAGCAGCAACAACAATAGCTGAGATGAGCAGCACCTACAAAGGAAATATGAGTGATATAATATAAGTCAATAAAATCAATATTAGGAGGTTTTGTTAAGTTTACCGACAAATAATTTGACTAAAAATTACAGTCTTGAATGAGTTGTGCAAATAAATAATTTACTAATTGATGTCTTTGTTTGGTTTTGAATGTGAATCAAAGATAAATTTATCCACGGATGGTCAATATATTTTATTTTATTAAATAAACCTCATTTGAGTTTATCTCAATTATGTTGTTGAGCTGTACTTAGCCCAATAAGATGGTAAGGTTACTTTAGGATTATTATAGGTAAGTAGTAGACACTACTGACAACAAGTAATCATGTTTGTGGATTTTTGTCTGAGCTTCAGTCACAGGCTTTGCCATGAACATGACCTGATCAAATGACAGAAAATATAATTTTTAATTGTTGGTTGCTCTGGCAGAAGATATAATGCCATGGATATAATGTAATGTCTAAGCGTGAAAGGCTTGCTTCTGCTTCTCATTACTTACCGTTAATGGATAAGTAGCCATTATTTTTCCCCAGGATTCAAATATGGAACTTAAGAAAGCCTGGGCAGCCAGACTGTTCTTGTCAGTGCATGTAACCTCTGAAGGGTGAATGGGTCTTTGAATAACATCATTGCTATTTAAATCTCTTTTCTTTTTCTCAGCTTTTGGCTTCTTAGAGTTCATGTAGCAAGTCACAGATATGTAGAATAGGAAGGCAAACATCAGTAGACAAAGCATGATAATGGAGATCAACAGAAATCCATCCACACCGAAAAGTTTGAATGGGCCTGGTGGTTCTTTAGGTCCTGGGACGACAGGGCATGCTTCTTGGCAGTCCTGGCATGAGCAAGCCTTGCCTCCTGTTGGTGTTACTTGGTTACATTTCAGAGCGGTGCCATTGTAAGGAATTATACCATTTGGTAATGATCCAGCAGCACTATCAGGAATTAGCTGAAAGTCAATGTCTAATGGAGCAAGGCCGTTACTAGAGTCTCCTTGGAAGTCATACCAGCGCTGAGCAGTGCATAGTTTGGCACCATAGCGACCACACATTGTTGAGATCGCATATCCACCTGTAGCTGGGATACGGACATTTTTGCAAGACTGGAAAGCACTCTCTGCAAATTTGGAAGACAAATATGCTTGATAGGCCACCACAGCTTCCCGGGTGACACCCAGGCTGGTGATGTTCATGACTCTAGTGACGTTCACGTATTGGCTTTGATCGGGACTGCAGGTGTTGATGCAGTGTACATGGGCAAAGTTGTAAGAACAAGAAGGGCAGCGGATGAGGACAGCTTTCGAAAGAGTCAGACTGGTTTCCAGGGAGATGAGTTGTGGGATTGAGCAGCAGGCATATGTGTTGTTCTCTCCTCGATCCAACATAGGACACACCTGTAACAACAAAACACAACAATTATATACAATATAATTATTATTTTTGTAGGAATATGTTATTGTCAGTAATGGATACAAATTGGTTGCTGGGCTTATACATTTCACATACATTGAGTAGGACCAATTTACAGTTAATTAGAAATGCATGTATTTGTACAGGTGGAAGAAAGCAGACGACCCACAGTACAAGGTCCCACTCAGCCCTACCCAAGGGACATATCCAATTTGTCATTATGCCATCTGATACTTGTACATTATACTCATCCAATTACTTTTTACAGTAAACTAAATTCTAAGTCTTACCTGTTTGAGCCTCTTATAGTGTTCGCCTGATAACTGTCTTGCAGCGCTGTGGTTTAAACAGGGCACAACAGGCTTAATAAGAGTTCCATTTAGTGTGGGGTTTAGACCACACTCTTCATAAAATAAACATTTTCCTGGTTCATGTTGGGCTTCTGTCAGGACCTGTGTTTGAAAAATAAATCAATCAATAAAAATACAATAAAAGACTATATGGTATTAACTGATAAATGCCACAATCGCTTTAGGGTTCTCCTGAAAAGTGACCTGTGGCAACAAAGTTTATCTAACCATCTCCTGTTATACAATAATAATATAAGCAGGTTTTTCTACATAGTTCCTCATTTGAAAGTAATGAAAGTAATTAAATATATTTACAAATATACAGTTTTTAAAATTATTTTAATTAATTAGATTCTACATTCAAAATAGGATATGATGCTGAACAAATAGTAACAATGCTTTTTTTCCCTTGTTAAAATGACTCACCAAACAGCAGAGTAAAGTGAAGAGAGCTGCTACTCGGGCCATGACTCCACAGTCCTTTAGTCGATTCAGTTGTGTTAATTTCTATTTCTATAATCAAATTTAGGGGCACATTAGACAGAACCTGTGAGTGAGAGGGACTTGTGCCTCTGTGTCTCAGCCCTCTCCCTCCTAGTATCTGTGAGAAAAAAGGTTTTACACTTATTCGAGTTGAAAATCACAGCATAACGTCACACGTTTCTTATCTGGTCTGATGCAGACTCCGACCAATCACAGCTACAGGCAATCAATATTTCTCATTGATAATTAACACATACCGAGACTGTGACTGAGTTGCTGGGAGAAACTATAGAAGATCCACAATAATAACCACACCTCTCTCCACCCATGTGAGGGAGTACACTGATGATTCCTACATATTTATAATACTTCGTAATATAGTTAATTGTGCAGTTTAAGGCACCTTTATATAAGTTATATGAACATTATTTGACTCCATTCCTGGGGCTGGTATGTCTTACCCTCCATATTCGGGTTCGGACCAAGAGAAGGCCCTTGATTCACTGTGGTTGTCCACTTGTCTACAGGCTTCCCCAGTGACAAGCCAAGATGTGTCAAATGAAGGCAGCTCCCTAGGTGAGAAAACAATACCTCAATAATGATATTTTATTGATAGTCATCCACCCACCTAATATTACCAAGAAGTTGAGCCTTGGTAAGTAAAGGAAGTAATGCGGAAGAAGGATTAAAATAATGCAGTTGTAAAGTGCTCTCATAAATACCAGTAGTTGCTTTGTATTTTTTCTCTTTTCACTGCTTAAAGAAAATGTTTAAACTTTTCTTTCCCACTGGCACAACCATTTTGGGTAGGTGCTAAAATTAGTTTTCTGTATATAAATATGGCATAAAAACACATGTCTGATGATGATAAGATGGCACAGCTGGTCATCCCTCAAGGATATTAACTTTATAAATGATCTTATCTCGGTCAAGGTCAAAAGCAGAACAAAACATAAAATCAAGGTCGGGCCATGTAACAGAGAGTTATCCGGCCAAATTCTGATAAACTCAGATGGGCAAGGCAAGAAAAAAAATGATAATATGAAAATGGCTTTGACATGACATGATACTCAGTTAAAGTTGAGCATCAAACGGTCCAATTCTCTGAATGAAGGGGAAGGGAAAAAAAGAAGCCAAAAGAAGACAATTAAAAAGAAAGATCTAATAACTGCAGTCCATGTTACCAGATAGGCTCTATTTAATGATCCATATTGTAATGTAATGAACAAGAATACTGCCCTTAGATTTTTTTTTTTCACAGGTAAATTATATGTAAAAAACTGACATAGTTTGAATTATGGCGTAGGTGCTATGGAAAACAACAAAATTGCCATTTTTGTTCAATAACTAGAAGTCATTTTATTTCTAAATATGGACAAAAAGGATAGAATGTGTAGTCTTATATAGTTACACAAGGAAACACATTTGGCTGCTACAAACTTTGAGTCTCCAATTACTGTTCTTGACAACCAGAACATAAATGTTATTTTTTATATTTGCTCAGGACTTTCACTCAGCATCTGCAGATGGCTGATCTGATATTCAGATCCAATCAGCACCACTGTTTTTTATGATCCACTCCAGTTGTTATCACTATTTATGGTGCTCTTGTTGTGCTAGCGACCCACTATCGTTGTAAACCCTTGTGTAGGTGAGGGGTAGCTTCCTTGATAATGTCATATCAGCATACTAAAAGCAATCCTAAAAAAAATCACCCTCTGCTTTTTTTTGGTCAACAAACTTTCACAAGGCAATACTGGGCAAATCTTCAATTGAGACAGAAAACTAAACAAGCCACCTAGAGCCAAGGCAAATATTGTGACTCTCAGTCCAGTCTGTTTGAATTTAAATGAACGAAAGTCAGACATTTTTTTAAATTGATAAACTGATAAATCTTATTCAAGCGGTTTGGATATTTTAGGTGTAACTTAAATCAGTGTTTTCCTATCTGGTGTAAACTGAATAAAAATGTTATATGTAAGCCTACTACAGTTTTCATCCTTGAGAATGTTTTGGAAGATTTCCAACACCAATATAATTAACACAAAATAATATAATAGAAACAGTGGACAATATACCATATTTATCAACCTTCTACCCAAGTAGGGGGTACTGGGAGTGTGAAAAAAAGCTTAGCTGGTGCTCAGTAATAAAAAGGTTGTGAACCACTGGCCTATTTGCTGTATCTTCCTAAAATAATTAAATGTGTGTAATATAGGTTCAAGAAATTAAGACATTTTTGACAGAGGAAACTTTGTGATCATAACATAGTTATATGCTTATTAAAAGCATAGCTAAATAGACAAGTAAGCATAATACAGAATAGGATTTCTAAAGATAAAAGATACCTGCAATATAAGGGTCCTGTTCTGAGATTTTTTATGGGTCAGAATGTAAATGAATTGCAGTTTAATGTCAATTTAGATTACAGAATTAGTCAAAATATGTCAATTTAGTAAATGGACCAATTTAGTAACTCAAATGATCTGTAGCTGGGTCTATCTGCTTGAATAATGGGAGGAGACAGTAAAAATGTTATTTAAGCTATTGATTATTAAAAATGTACAGCACTCAGTAATCTTTGAGTACCAGAGAAAATATTATTTCATACAATTAAAAATACATTCCAGGTGGGGAGACATTAATTTATTTGAGAAAGGTCAACATACTTTGGACAAAAAAAAAAAAATCTATCCCTACGAGTAGTCACATTTGCATGAGAAATACAGTAAAATAAATCTTGTTTTGAGAGTCATGGATATTTTAGTACAAAATGTATACAAGTACAAATAAAAAGTAAAAAATAAACATGCAATTTGAACAATGCTCACAGTGTGAACTTTTTAAATCAGGGTAAAAGACACATTTCAGAACCTGCGCTGTTTGTTAGGTACTACATAGTCCCCTGGTCCAGGGAGGCCTCTGGGGAAGCCCCCCTGTCCTGGCCCCGGCATGTTGCTGTTTCCGGACATTACAGGACTACCCTCAGCTCCTCCAGACTGGCCCGAGTTGCCCCCCAGTGAGTTTCTGTTCATGGGCATACCCATGTGCATCCTCATGTCGGGCTCTCTGCTCTCAGAGAAGTTCCCTCTGAAGCCCTCCTGCTGCCTCTTCATCATCTCCTCGTTGCGCATCCGGAGCTCCTCCTCATGGCGCCGCCTCTCCTCCTCCTGCCGCAGCTCGGCCTGCTTCCTCTTCTGCACCTCCTGACTGTGCAGTTCCTCCATCCGCCTCAGCTCCTCCTGACGCCGCAGCAGGTCCTGTCTCATCAGCATCACCTGGTGTTCATGTCGTGCAGCCTCCATTTCTGTCTCCAGTTTCTCTTGAGCCTCTTTCATGTTACGGTCCACCATCTCATACTGCTGTTTCTCCATCTCCATCAGAGCTTTCCAACGCATGGCATACTCGTACTCAAAAGTGCCCGGCTGTGCAAACCGTGGGGGCTGCTCCCTCTCTTTGTGATACTGCTGGTTTTTGTTGATGAGCTTGTCTGGTAAACCTTCATCTTCATCCAGTTGATCCATTGGCTCAACTGTAATAGGTCTTGGGAACGCTGTGAGAAGATAGGCGCCATCACCACACTTATCCAAGGCTTTTCTGGCAGCTGGCTTTGAGGTGAACTCTACTATTCCTTTCCCCGTTGGCCTGCCTCGGTCATCCACAATGACCACTGCTCTCTCGATTTGACCGAAGACAGCAAAGGCCTCCTCTAGAAGCTCGTTTGACGCAAACTCGGGCAAATTCTTCACTGACAGAGCTGCACCGTGAGTAGCAAACCTCACTCGTATTGGTTTCCCCCTGAAGGGAGTATCGTCGAGCTCGGCTCTTGCAATCTCTGCGATGATCCTGGTCTCCAACCGCACGAAGCCGAAGCCTCTTTCCTTGTTAACGAAAATCTCACTAGCCTTTCCATACTTTGCGAACAGGGTCTCCAGCTCTCCCTCGCTCACGCCTGGAGGGAGGTTGCCCACGAACAGCCTGCATCGCTGGGTGAATGTTTTCTCTCCCGGCTTCCTAAAGCTTTGCAGATCCAGAGTGAGGGACTCATTGACGCTCCTGTGCTCGGAGGAGTCGGGCTGCTGGCCATTGCTGTTCGCTCCGCCGCTGTGCCCATGGTCTGGGGGCCCGGTGGAGTGGCGATTAGCGCCATGGTTGTGCTGGGGACCCCGGTTTCCTTGCATTTCAAAAATTACGAAAACACAAAGGAGTGAATTGATGAAATAATACAACACAACCTCAGTGTAGGCCGTGGCTCACAAAGAGCTGCTAAGATGGCGAGGCTTCCTGCAGGAACGCTATTGTGACCTAATTTACAAGAGACGGAAACATGACGTCATTTTAGTGCGACGAGATGGAGGGATGCTGTGTTTTATCCACGATTTTATCCAGATTAGGTTGAAGATTGTTTTTAGAATTATACATATCATTATTCCCTTGCGTACACGTGCTGTCATCTGCTGTATTCTGCACTGTGAGGGTGTTAAATGCAACAATTTACCTCTGAACGCCACGGTGGAGCCTCATGTTTATCTCGTCTTCTGTTCTTTTCTCGCGATATTACACTCACCCGACAGAGTGAATTCGCGGGAAGAGTTTCATGTTCTCTGACAGAGGACAAGGGACCTCATACGACCACTTCAGATACCGGGGATTATATTTTTACGTGTACGGTTTAAGGTAAGGACGTGCTTCAAATTTTGACACTAATCAGGCAAAAATACTTCCCGGCGAGAGTGCATGTATGTTGTCATTACAGTTGTGCAAAACCAATTAGCAGATCAAGTCGATCATGTCTTAAATATTCCTACTGCTACAAAATTGATGTTTAGCTGTCTGACATAATAATTCCACACGTTAACAAAATACCTTATTCACAATTTTACATCTCTGCAGTGATCATGTTTTCTGACATAAGTGCCCAGAAGGAGGGGTCCACTGTGCTTTGCCCTCCTGCGTCTGATGAGCAGCTGCCTTCATATCAGAGGGTGTCCATCGCTTACAACCTCTGCTCTGAGCGTTACAGCGTTGGAGAGCGAAGCTTCAATCGCCAATATGCACATATTTACGCAGCACGACTGATGGAGATGAGACCTTTGCTTACAGAAAGAGCCAAGCAAAAGTGGGGTTAGTAAATGTGTATAAAATAAGCACCCGGCAGTTATATTTATGTTTATATTTGTTTGTATTTGCATCTCTTAAGGGTCTGACGTTACCATCAGAAAGTTGTGTGATCTTCAGACAGGAGAGCAGTGTTGCATTGTGGGAACATTGTTCAAACGTATGGAGTTACAGCCATCAATTCTAAAAGAGATCAGTGAAGAGGTTTGCAGTCTTTTTGGATAGTTTTATATTGTGTATATATATGTATCTATTCTGTATTTGAATATGTTTGTTTTTCTCTTGTTTTTTTCAGCACAACCTTCTGCCTCAGCCTCCACGCACCAAGTACATAAATGACACAGATGAGCTGATTTTGGAAGACGAGCTTCAGAGAATCAAACTAGAAGGAAAAATCGACAAAGACAAGTGTTTCACAGGTTTGGATTCTTTTGATTTTACAGTTGTTTTCATAATATCCAATGAACAAGTTTCATATGTGTGTTGTTATTGACTTAGGCTCTGTTGTGGCTCTACATGGAGCTGAGACAATTGATGGGAAATTCATAGTTGAGGACCTTTGTACCGCTGAGTTTCCGGTTCAGACACCTCGGCCAACGTTTAGCACTGACAGGTAACCAAATATAAACAAATGAATAAGAAATATTTCACATGTTTACTTGGACAGACTCTGACTGTGTGTTTGTCCTTACAGATTTGTGCTGCTAGTCTCAGGACTTGGTCTAGGAGGTAGCCAGGCTGACAGTCTGCTGGGATTGCAATTGCTGGTGGATATGATTACTGGACAGTTAGGCGACCAGGGAGAGCAAAGTGGGGCATCAACTATATCCAGAGTTATTCTGGCAGGAAATTTACTCAGTCAACACACCCAGGATAAAGATGCATCGACAAAGGTATGCATCTTTGCGCTGGTTACATTTTCAGTAGACTCTGGAGAAATTATTTCTCTTCTGTCTCTTCTGTTAAGGCCAAGTACCTTACAAAGAAAACCCAGGCTGGAAGTGTAGATGCCATGCGTCTTTTGGATGATCTCCTACTTCAACTTGTGGTACTTTCCAAGTATTCTTTTTATACTTAGCAATTACTTAACACCTAGGACAGGCGCAAGAAATGTTTACTTCAAAATATATCCTTTTCTTCTTTTTCAGTCATCTGTACCAGTTGATGTAATGCCAGGCCAGTATGACCCCACCAACTACACCCTCCCTCAGCAGCCTCTGCATCGCTGTATGCTCCCTATGTCTTCTGTATATCCCACGTTACAGCTGGCCCCCAACCCATACCAAGCTGAAATAGATCAAGTGAGGTTAGACACATAATGAATTGAGAAGTGCATTAAAACTATTGCGTGCCAAGCAGTTATTAATTAAGTTTGTGTTTTAATTAAGGTTTTTGGGAACATCCGGTCAAAATGTTATTGACATACAGAAATACAGCAGCTTAAACAGCCATCTAGAAATATTGGAAGAAACTCTACATCTAAGACATCTCGCACCAACTGCACCTGATACCTTAGGTTTGTTATGCATCCTTATTTATCCCTCATCTTATTCTCTTCCAGAGTCACATGTTTTTTCTTCTCAGGTTGTTATCCATTCTACCAAAAGGACCCGTTCATTTTGCAAGATTGTCCCCATGTGTACTTCAGTGGAAATGCACCATCCTTTGAGTCAAAGATCATTAAAGGTTTGTGTATTCTCTGTAATATGTAGTCATGTCTACCAACAGTACTTTTATTTCATTGTATTTTCTCATCTGCAACAGGCCGAGAAGGTCAGGAAGTCTTGTTGGTAGCCATCCCAGAGTTCAGCAGCACACAGACAGCATGCATGGTCAACTTGCGCACTCTTGAATGTGAGCCAGTCAATTTCTCTGCCTTCTCCGCTGATGACGAGGAGAGCGAGATGAACGTTAGTCACTAATATGCTAATAAAACAGGGTATGTAAAGGCATGTCAACTATGCCTCAAAGAGTATTTGCCAGCAATTCCCTAATTGGGGTGATCATTCATACACAATTTTTATACTAAATAATGTTTGTATCCACTTTAATCACTAACGATTTAACATGACAAATAATTTCTGTTACCATCTAAGAAAAATATTGGCCTGTCTATAGCAAAAAAATTCAATTCTGTCAACTGGACAAAAAGTTTGAGAGTGTGAAACTCTTTTGTCCAGAATTGTTATTTTGCTATAGATGACTGAGGTATTACACAGACATTGACCTGTTTAAATGGTTGCATTGTAAATAATCCAAACCTCTTACTGTCAAAGTTGTTTTAATTTGTCCAAAACAAACTTAACAAAATGTGATTGTATCAAAATCAGGTCTGACATGTTGTGTGACTGAACAAGAATAAATAGGTCTATTTATAAAAAGAGACATTTTATTTATACACAAATAACAATACGTGATGTTTTGGAGTGAATTCTCAAAGCTTGACAGGCATTCAAACAAACAAACCTCATTTTTGTATCAACAGTGCAGTGAGAAGGGAAAAGGGGGTTGTAAGAGCAGATGTTGCTTTAATAGTCATCAATCTTGTACTCATAGTTAAAATCCACAATGGAATCTGTGAACCCTCCAGGCGTGGAAGATTGTCCCTCCATGATCCATGAGTCATACCAGGAAGTAGTGGTCTCGGGAGTTGTGGGAATTGTAGTTGTAGGTAATGTAGTTGTAGTCATTCTCAGCCTCAGTAACCTCTGTCTGCGAAGGCGACGGAGACGGGCTATCCTGATCCTTCTCTGCCGTTCCCGGTTCAGGCGAGAACCGCTGTTCACAACAACACGCCTGTTCCCATTGACCCTGTTCCCATGGACCATGGTGGTTCTGGTGTTGCCTTGGGTGACCAGGCGGATTGGTTTATTTCCATGAAGAGCCATGATCTGTACATAAAAAAAATATTAAAAGGCAAGCCATAGGTGATAAATGGCGTTGAGAGGATTTTTGCCACATGATGGTTTGTAAACAACCTTGATATGTTACAATTTGTACAATATATTTAGTGAATTTAAAGGTATGTTTTTTCTTGATGATTACCTTGTATTAGGATGGATCATTTTTGGTAAGCACAACTTAAGAAAGTAGGACAAACATTGGTCAGAATGGCCCAGAAAGCCCACAGTGGTTGAATTATGCTTTTGACGCCTTTTAATAGGAAAAACTACAATTGTTATAGAATTTAAAAAGCACTGTAAAAATTGTTTCTAAACCCTCAACTGAAATGCAAGTCTGGTCTTGGTCTGGTCAAAATCCATTGGGGATTATGTGCTGCATATGCATGCAGACGGGCGCTGCTAATGTCATACCTGTTTAATGCGGTCCCAGTGGGACTTCGCGAGGTTGAAGCTGCAGGCTGTTGCTCCGGGCTGGTATCCAACCACACACAGCTGAGTCTTTGGAGAGAAGCCCTCTGCTCGGGCTGTTACACGATATTCCCCTGGGTTCAACAACCGCCAGTAGTCCCCTGATGGAGCTGCAAATAAAGAGCAAAAGTTTAACATGCGTTATTGTGCTTATAGTAGTTGATGAATTATTTTTTTCTGGTCTTTTCATCTGACCTGTGGTGACATCATGGTTTACTCCTTCTACTGAAATAGTGGCATTTCCTATTGCGTTGCCCTGCTCATCCTTCACAATGCCCCTTATTCCACGATGTACCTTTTTAAAACAAAGAAAATGAACAATTTACAATGGTCAGTGGCCTAAATTTGTACTTTCTGTAGTGCTTAATATGATTTGAAAGCACAACTGACCTGCTCTAAAAAGATGAGCATTGCTTCTCTGTTTTTCTCCCACTCTCGCGTCAGTTCACTCTCATGTGGGAACTTGTCACAGCCCAGGAAAATGGACAGCTCAAAACAGTTGGTGTGCAGGTAACTGAAGTCATTCATGCCTACAAAGAGCAATGCACGTACTGACCACTAGAGTATGCTACGATCAAATGAAGAGTGAAGTGACCTGATTTTTAATGATAATTTAACCTTTAATCTCGCACCTTTCAATATACCTAAAATAATTATTCATTCAGTCCATACTTGAAGGCGATAAGTTAATACTGTAGCCACAGCTGCCCTGGAGGAGACTGACGGCTTGGTTAAATTTAACATAATTATTGTAGATTCACAACAGGTACGTTTTAACACTGGGTAATCTTTTGGTCACAGCCAGCTATTTAATGGACTGAAGATAGCATTGTGTGTTGCCCAAGGATGACGGAATGCACTGCTGGATTGACAAAAAAAATTCAACCAAACGCTAGTGGGAAACCTGCTGGCCCCTGTCGCTAATGTTACACACACCAGTTTCTGTAACAGTAACTGACTATATCTCAAAAGATTCTTCCAGGTACATTTAAATTTTACTTATTTACTTTACTTATTATAATTGATGTAGGGCTGTACACTGTTATTTTCTTACTTCCTGTGATAGGCTTCCACTTGGCTCTGTTGACGATGCCGTACCCCCCTGCTGCTGTGTCTCCGTGGCAGGACCCATGGTAGTTGTGTGTCATGGTGAGGTGAGTGGAGGCATAGGACACGGCTAGCCATCTGAACAGGGACTCATCTGCTGTTGTTCTGGGTTCATCCTCAGATTCTGTGTACTCGTACCCTCCTCCTCCATCCCCTCTTCTCCTTTCCTCATCCTCCTCCTCCCTGTGTCCATACCCCTGGCTTGGGTCATATCCATGTTCGTATCCATGCTCGTGCTCATATCCACGCTCGTGCTCATATCCACGCTCGTGCTCATATCCACGCTCGTGTTCGTATCCATGATCATAACCGTGATCGTGTCCGTGCCCGCGCCACTCCTCCTCTGGCTCTGCGTATCCTCTGCCCCTCCAGTCCTCCTCTGGCTCCTCTTGGTACCCCCTGCCCCATTCCGTCACATCAAACCGGTCTTCTTCCTCATACCTGCAAAGCAAGATGGGACAGCTATTAGGAAGAACTTGGAAAATGTAAATTGCATGAGGTGAGATACTAGATTTGTGTAGCATAATAAATGTTCATGTGATGAATGGAACACAAGGTAAAATAGCACAGGTATTGAGATGAGTAACTCATTTACAAAGTACAGAGGAGTATATGATAAAGCTGTAAAAAATATAGTTTACTGTCTCTTCTTGCGGCTGTGGGCTCTCTGGCTCTCAGCAGGTTTGTTCATGCGTAAGTTGTCATAAGGATAGGCCACAATTGACTCCCCACCCTGGAAGTTTGCTCCCAGCACAAATGGATAGTTTCTCATCCATGAGATTATGGCCCTGGTCTCCACTGCAATCTGAAAGAGAGCAAGACAGTCAAGATCAAAGAAATGGTTCAGGCTAACCTCAAGCACCAGTGTCTGTCCAAACAGTCAAATGTGACAGAATCACTACTTGCTATGCGTACAATTACAACATTTAAATGATTCCTTACTGAGTTGTTGGCCTCCATGTTTTCTGGGATTGGTATGTGATGGTTTGGCATCAGTTTTGGCACAAGGCCTTTGTCTTCAGCATCCCATAAGATTGTGTTCAAATCTGGAAAGTTCTCAAAAATGTCAAAACCATCGTCTGTGAAGTGACCTGTGGTCCAGCTACTCAGTTCTGATCCCTGTAAAAGACCACAAAGAAATAATAATACAGTTTAACTTTTAGATATCTGCTGGATTGCCTTGCAGACCATTTCAAAAGCTTTCTCCTGTCCATCTGGGTTGAGGGAGGGCACCAGGTGAAGTCTGATTCCCTCCACTAGGCGCTGGACTCTTGGGTTTCGGTCCTTGTACTCTTTACACAGGAACTGCATCAACAACAGCAACAGCTCTCTGCCCACCGCCTCGTTTCCATGGAGACCTGCCGTGAACCGGACCTCGGGCTCACCTGGGGAGGAAATGAATACTGAACTGTTAAGAAACAAAACTTGAGTTTTCTGCTCTCTAAAAAAAGTTGAGTTGATTTAAAACTACATTAGAGAGTATTATGATGCATTCAGTTTTAAGTTACATTAGATTCCTTACATTTAATGTTAGTCTTATCTACTTGCCTACTTCATGTTCTGTGGGATTTACAGAAACGATCATGGCAATTATGTCCAGTCCATTGGAGCTGCGACCAAGACTGTAGATGCTGGTTATGTTTGGACATTCGTCATGAACGGACTTCATCAGCTAAATATAAAAAACACACAATTCAGTTAACCATAGATGAGGATTGACACTTATCAGTGCTGCTCAATGTCACATTTTACTCTTGTCTACTTTGTAATGCCCTCTGTAATGTCCTCTGGTTATATTCTACACAAAAATAAAGGCATTTTCAGCCACAAAGCCACAAATCTTCTATAGGCAGGCTAACGTACAAGCATAATTTTTTAAATAATAAAGCGCAATATATATACTCACAACAACCATGTCTGAGTAGCTGTGATGTTTGAATTTAAGGTAATCCACTGGAATCACTTCATTCTGCCTGTACTGAACTTCAGCTGGATCTATGAGGATTCACATTCAAAAATGTTATTAAAATTCCTTAAGGTTTGATAGGTGCCATTAAAATTTAGATGCGCACCCAGAACGGGACAACCCAGAATCTCCAGGCGCATACACAGGGATCCATTCCAGCTGTGAGGAATGATGCGGATGTAACGGGCCAAAACTGGTTCAGCCAAACGGTTCATCACTGGAGTGTCTTTATCATTGTTTGCAAAGAATAACTGAAAAAAACATCAGGAAAAAAATCTGATTTATATTTACATCAAAAGCAGAGGACAATGACAAGATTTGATTTATTTTCAAGCTCACCCAGTCATCATATCCGTCGTGGATAGTGGTCCATTCTCTGCTGTCATTGCTGAAGGCAATGAAGTAAGATGTCACAAAATCACTCCTGTAGGAAAACATGGTTAGCCTCATAATTACATGTACAAAGTTGCCAAAAGTGCTGTACATACAAAATAAAACAGCATATAATCTTGCAACTATGACTGTAGGAGTTCAAACTTTGGGGTATAAGAAAAAGCCATTTGGACTAAATTAGAAATGTATCTCATCAGTTACTGTTCTCTCATCAAGTGAAGTTTGAGGTTGTCCTCTGTATGAGACTCTATATGTAGTGTGTATGTATATGTAGAGTGTACGTATAAGCTCTTACTCATTATTAGAGGCTCGTCCCTGTGTTATGACCCCGGTGAACTCTGTTTCTCTTCGAGCATCAATCTCAAACCAGTGCGTTCGATCATCTGAGTTCGCACACCATGCTCCGCCTCTCATACTGTCTTCATCATCGGAGCCCTGGGAACCACATAGACCAGATCAGTGGTGGATGAAGTATTCATTATTGTTACTTAAAAAAAAGTACTTAAGGTAAAAAAGTTATTCAAGTAAAAGTAAAAGTATCATATGGCGAAATCTACTTAAATAAAAGTGTTTAAGTACCTGTCTAAAAATGTACTTTAAGACTAAAAACTAAAAGTATTTCACATAAGTGTTGTTAATTTGTTAATTTGTTAATGTGTTAAATGCAGTGATATTGATTAAAAAAAATGATACAGATTTTGGTGAACAGTAGCAATACGAATTCATTTCTTAATTTTTCTTTTGAATTTTGTGTATTTATTTTTGTTTGCTTAAAGCCGAAGCTTGAACTCAAAAACTTTAGTCAGGATGTTACTACAAACAGGGTAAAAATAACCCCTCAAATCATATGAAAAGTACTCAAAAAATGTTCAAAAATGTAGTGGAGTAGAAAGTACAGATACCTGCTCTCAAATATAGTGAAGTAAAAGTAAAAAGTACCCTCTGTAAAATGTACTTAAGTAAAGTACAGATACCTAAAAATTCTACTTAAGTACAGTACTTTACTACTACTTTGTTACCTTCCAACACTGGACCAGATGAGGTAAAACAAAACTTTTTGAGAATAATTAATACAATGTCAAGTCCAATATGTGCCTTGGCAGAGGTCAACACACTCTTACAGTCCATACACTGACACAGTTTATGGACAATATAGGTCAATATAGTATTTATAAATGTTTTATTTGTTAAAGTTGTCTGTATTACAAAGATAATTTTTACCAGGTTAGTAATGGTTCATTGCCGGCCAGTCTAGACGACATGCTTAGATGATACAGAGAGAACCAATCTAGATCCTAGGCTAAATAGTTAATACTGTTGGGTTATTCCCAAAGTCTTTCTTGAATTACTATAGACAAAGAGTTAATGAAACTGACTGGCTCAGCAATAACAGTAATTATTTTCCAACATGTGTCTGGAAACTACTGTTTATTTGGAGCCCTGGCAGTAGTAGTAAGTGATGGCTGCTGCAGATGGGAGCACAGTGCAGACCAGGGCAGGGCTATAGTGTATAGAGGGTACCTGCATGTTGAGGCGTGCCCTCTGGGGTGAGAACCTGTACTGGGACACAGAGGAGGCAGAGAGCTGGTCGGGTTCAATCCTGTGTGACTCCATTCCCAAAGGAGGACATACTGATGGAAAACAGAAATAAACAGAATAAAGTAAGATATTGATATAACTGGTAAATCTGTTGTTGATAAATGAGGAAATTGTGATTTACTTTTTGGCTCTTTATAGATCCGTGGTCTTTTCCTGGCACGCTCCTCTGCTTCCTTTAGTTTCTTAGATCGTTCTGAAATTAAAAATATGAAACTAGTCCTCATGCATTCAATCAATATTCACTTGGCTGAAGAAATGAATTACAATGAATTACAATAAAATCATTCCAGATCTTTCTCCAAAGCAAATTATATTCAGACCATGCAAAATCATGCTCACTGTTACTACAGGTTATCACTCTGTTATATAGGCTTGCAACATAAAGTGATAATGGTACATATTGGTAAATGTAAGTCTTAGTCTTACACCAGAGACATAAAGTCAGAAATAGACACATAAAAACTAAAAGGAAAAAATAGAGAGCATAGATTCTGCAAAAGGCATTGATACTACATTATAATAAAACATAACTACTCCTGAGATATAACTACTCAAATGTTCTTATCTTCTAGACGAGAGGTAAATGTGTTTTTTCTTTGAGCCTTAAAACCTTTATACCTCACAGTAATTAAGTGGTTTAACACATCTTTTGTGTGTGTATAGGCCTTACAGTTCTTAGCCTTTTACTGGCCCTTCTTGTTTTATATTTTCACAACTCTCTAAAACGTTTGTGCATTAGAGTGCTTTGTTTTGATGTGACACACAAGATTGAAAAACTTGACCTCAACAAAAGCTGCACATGAATTTCACCTTTAACCCCTGCACTCAACCTCACCCACAGGAAATGCCCCTTTGACCCCTATCCTAAGAGTCTCATATATCTTGAAACTACATCACAGCACTCGCGCAGCCTTCCCGACACACAGAGGGGCCGACACGTGGCAAAACCTAAATGTGTGAAGTGGAGAGCTGTGATCAGTATTACAGAGTTACAACATCACTGCACTTGTGTATCGTGTCCCATTCCTTTAGTTTTAATTTGTCCCGGCTGCTGCACGTCCCTATCACTCACACTAATCTCCTGTGTGCAGACAGCAGAGGCTTGACCTGGCTCTTCTCAAATACACGTCTCCAGCCAAATACACACAATAAATGTTTTCTCTTTGCTTTGTACACACTGTTCGTTTTGTATAACATTTTCACGGTTGTCATAGTATATGAGCATACTATTATCTTCCAAAAAAGTCTGTTGAAAAAAACTGACAAAACAGTATTGGATGGCTATTAGTAGTACAGCATAGCCAAGGACAACATCTGTGTGGACCCAGATGAACACATTAAAAAAATGGACTCTAACAACAGTCCATTGTAGTAAGTTTTTTAACATTGTGAGATAAAACAAGTTTTAGTCTCTATAGAAAGAACATTTACCTCTGAACTAGTCAGGTTAGGGCACTACATCATTACAATTGTGAGATAGATCTATTTTTCTATGGTCTATGGTCTTCATGTGTTTCTATCTTAAAGTCTTTGTTTTATTTTCTGTTACATTTGTATTATAAGCTTTTCTTTAACATATGCCTAACCTGCATACTCTTGTACGAATGGGCTATCACCTTACATTTGTAGTATTTAAAGTTTACTGTTTTAACACTAATGCTGTTATGTGTTGTACTTTATCACTCTGGTCAAAGGCCAAATTCTTTACTTTGGCAACTACAGTATCATATGTTGTCTGACATGAATGTTGAAGGAGTTATGAATTCTGCGTTATGCAACAAAAAGTTCACATCTGGGTTGCCTTACCCTTCTCCTCCCTCTCTCTCTCCTTCTCCGCTCGCTCTCGCTCTTTTTCCATCCATTTTGAGTCTGTCTCACTGTCTGTCTCCTTTTTCCCTGTGTGCAAAATAAAACTGCAGCAATTATTAACTGGTAAGAAACTGTGTTTGTTTATATACTGTGAATGTTTATTGTCCCTCTGCTCACAGGGTGTTTTCAGTTCAATTATGCAGACATGTGATGTCTAATATTTTTTCCTTTGGACTAAATGCAGTCAATAGCTAACAAATTCAATAAATTATCAATTATTTCATGTGGAGTACAGGTGCCAATATACCTCTAAAGGAGATTCACTGTTTGGGGAAGAAATATTCAAACAGAAACTCCAAAAATGTTGAACCTTATCATTATGTATTAGGTACTGGCTCTGCATGCATACCATTTTAATCTTCTTGGTTTATTAGTCCTTTCAACTGACAGAAATGTTTTACTGTTACAACTACCCATTTGTCAGTAGATGGCGTTCTAGCTAGTAGAGAACACAAAATCCACACAAAAAGGTTCTGCACGGTCCAGGATTTGAATAATGTGTACCAACTTGTTATAGTTTATTTACTGTAATAAATTTGGTTTATACTAACAAAATGATACCATCTGACCAGGGAGTTGGTCTCTTTCTTTCTCTGTTCTCATCTATGTGATACTGTACACTATATAATTAAATATCTTGTGTTTATGTACATACTCATGCCATAGTCGTCATAGTCGTCATACCAGGTCCCTTCATATGGAGCTGTGGTAGTGGGCTCCTCTGCAAAAACAAACATGAAACCAGATAAATTGTCAGTCACTTTCTTAAAGCGAAACATAAAGGAGAGTTTTGAGGAGATTAGATGGTTGATCTGCATAACTTTACAGGTTACAGCTCTAATTTACTGAAGCCACAACATCTGTTTTACATTTAGATGGATGTAAATGTTACTGCTACACCCATCGTCTAATTAAGTTGTTAAATATTTAATTTACATTTATAACAGAGGAGTAGACTGATGACAAACGCTTTTTAATTTCACAGTTTTGTTGACAAGGCAAAACCACAGCAAACCTCCCACTCCCCAGCTCTGAAAGTAGGGCTGGTTAACTCACTCAGACACTATAATGGAAGTCCCATATGTCCTATAAATTACTACTATTAACACTCATCTGCTCCGGTCTTTAAAAAACAAATGGAAAGGACATTTTATCTGCGTCACAAAGGTCCTCAGAGTCAAAAGGTCCAAGTGAAATCTGGAAATACTTTTTTAAAGGTGTGAGAAACGATGAAGTTACCTGGGAGAGTTTCAACTTCTATTTCTGGGCTGACCTCTTTGCTATCTGGGATGGGAAGATTATCAGGTATCTCATCTGCAAAAAACAAAAACAAAAAACAATCTAGTGTTTATGACACAATCATGTAAAAACAATTAGCAAGAAAACTATTATGACTCACTAAAATGATAAGAAGGGTGAAATAAATAGCTTAGAATGGCATATACTCATAGATCCATGGTAGTCTACACTACACTATCAACTATCAACATGGATGTAAAATATGCAATGTTGTTTCTTGTTTCTTTCTATACTATAGTGGCCTTTATAAGGTCAAAATTCAAAAACATTGGGTTGATTTTATTATTAACGCTTCTTAGTGGTTTATATGTTTAGATTTTATTAGTTAATTACATACATGCATCCCAGTAATCAATGTCATCTGTCCCGATATTCCCATCCACTTCTGGAGGAGGAGGGGTGGGCTCCGGCTCTTTCCAGCTGTCCGTCACTGGGCCATATGGGTCAGTCTCGTCAGGTTTCCAGTAGTCATCATATCCATCAGTCACAGTTTGCTCTGGTTCAGGCTCATCTGGTTTCCAGTAGTCATCATAGGAGTCTGTGACAGGAGCTGCCCGGTCCTCCTCCTCAGGCTTCCAGTAGTCGTACGGGGCATCTGTGATGGGGGCATCTGTGATGGGAGCATCTGTGATGGGGGCATCTGTGATGGGAGCATCTGTGATGGGGGCATCTGTGATGGGAGCATCTGTGATGGGGGCATCTGTGATGGGGGCCTCTGTTTGTGGTTGGGACGGGGTCGTGTCAGCCCCCCAGTAGTCGTCGTCGTCTGATTTCCAATAGTCGTTGTCTGACAAAGTAGAAAGTAAGAGAAGGAAAGGTCTCACATGGCTATGAAATCTATTCTACCTTCGACTAACACCTAACTTGAGTAAGAGTATAGTTATTTGTAATGCCATTATTAAACTGGAAGAGAAAGCATGGTGCAATAAAACTAATCTTTAGAAAATGCACGTCATTACTAACTACCTCTGCTTACAGCTCTGCATTTTTTGTTGTTGTTTTTTATGGTTTGATTTTATTGCAGCATCGTGTTAGATCTTCACAATTTATAGTCCATGTCCTCTTGGCCACAACACCACTTAACACTTCCAAGAAATCCAGCTACTCTCATTTGCTGAAGAATGCCTGTGTCACTCACCAGGGTCGGGATAGGGGTAGTCGGTGTAGGGTTCTGGCTGTGTGGGCGGCTCAGTTGGAAAGGCTACAGATACCAGACACAAGATCAACATTTCCATTAGATTTTAATTTATGTGAACATCTTGATCTAATGCCCAGTCCTCACCTGTTGTAGTCGGAGGGACGGTGGTAGTTGTCTTTTGTTTCTTCTTTCCCTTCTTTTCTGTTTTGGGTTTTTTTGTGGCGTTGGGGTCTTTGTTTTTGTTTTTCTTGTCCTTTTTCTTCTTTTTGCCCTCTTCTGGTGCTCTTCTCACTCTGACTGAAGAAATATTTCAAATGAACTTATTTTAACCAATTTTTACCAGTGACACTTAATGTTGACATTTACAACCTTTTTTTCTCTCTCAAGACAGAATAAATAGAAATGGTTCTGTTTGGAAGGGCGTCTGTCTGTCTTTGCTGAGGCAATCTGATAATAAATGCCCCACTGACGCTTTTTAATAAAAATAATTAACAATTAACAACAACAATTTTAAAAGGTCTGACTAATTTCCAGATTACTATTTTCTTCATCATCCAAGATTTCTGTCTCAATTTGAATCTTCATAGCAATTAATAAATCTATCAATAGAGGTTGGGATTGAACATCATAAACTTTACATGACTGGCCATGTGTGCCAGACGTCCATAAAGATCCACTGGCAAAAAAAAACCACTATAAAAAGGAGTGGAACAACTTGATAAGCTACTGAGTCACTACCGATAAAAACATTTATTATTATTATTATAGTGTTAGAATACCTTTGAATGAATGTCAAGTTTACTATTTAGCTAATTAAAATCTCCATATTAGGCTAACTGAGATATGGTGACACAATCCCGATCTCTATAGCACCCCAACAATCTCATACTACCAAGTAAAATATTCATAAAATGGGCTTGTTGTAAATTGATTTAAAGCATTGTAAAGACTACTGGAAGTGCACATAAAAATCTGGCAAAGCAAGAACAGTTAAACAAGGTTGTAGATAGTGGAAAGATTTAGTGCTGTAAAAGTCACCTGCCAGGATGCTGTCTGGATTGAATTAGTTGCCCTCAGGCCAAATGCGTTTTGTTGTGTGGTTTAACTCACCTGTCTTAAGTGTGTCTGTTAGACCACCGTCCAGTAGTTGGTCTGCCTGAGGGTTGTCTGGGGACTTGTCCAACAGCTGCACCCCCGCCCCGCTGTCCTCAGGGGGGTGATGGAGAGACACTATCCCCCCTGCACTCTCTCCACCTTGAGGCACCAGCAGTAGACAGGATAAAACAACCACAAATGCAAGCAAAGTCTGGTATTTCATCCTTGTAAATTGCACAATCCCTAAGTGAAAGTTGAAGGGTTTTTTTATAATGTCCTTGTCCAATATTGTCTTAAAGTGTCCTCAACTTCCCATGTGGTCTTCACTCCAGCTGTAGAGAGGTCTGCCGCTCCTCCGCTCTGTCAGATGGGGCTAGACCGAGATGCAAGTGGGAGGGGGTAAGAGCTTTAGGACAAGGAGGAGGGTAGGAGAGGTGATGTGCAGAGAGACAACAACAGCTACCTAGACAAATGAAAAGACTGGGATCCCAAGTGTCCTGTGGATGTGGTCAGCTGAAAAAACAATGTTTAGGACGGAGAGGCGGCTTCAACTGAACCAACAAGTCAGGACTGGCGCAGCCAGGTTTAGGCACGGGCCAAGACAGGGGGGTAGGTATGACTGGAGGGCGTGCCTCTCGATTACGGAGGAAAGTCGGAGTTTTATTACCTCCTGGTTAATTTAGGATTTATTGCTAATTTCAAACTCCTGCCAAAATAGCTCAGCAACCAGAAACCTACAAAAGTCTGCAAAGTTTGAAGAAAGTCTGAGTACATCTGGTTTGATTGTAGAATTCACCATTAACCTAACCATTTTATACCTTTATTATATCTTTATCTTTCCATTTTTTACCACAATCTTTATGGTAAGCTTCTTTTTTGTGCTGAGATCTAAAGCTATGCCAGAACTAAGTGAGGTTGAGACTTTATTTCTCTGCAAATGATCAACTAATCATTAGGTTAATTTGATAAAATTTAGTTTTTAGTTTACAATGAAAATGTCTTCATCCTCGGTTTTCCTGGCTAATTCATCAGTAAAAGTGAGTGTGGCAATGTTTAATGTTTAATATTCTCGCGAAGCTTAAAATAAATTCTTCATCTTTGACCCCACAAAGCAGCAGTACAGGGGGCCGAATTCCAGCTTAAAGAGGAAGATATTGAGGGAGTAAACTAAACAGTGTAACTAATCACCACAGAGTGCAAAGTGAATGAAAATGAAAACAGACAGACAGCAGAGCACAAATTCTTCTTCAGCCCTGGACTTGTTTTGGTTGGTGGATCTGGGCTTTCCATCTGATCTCTGTGGCGTCCTGTCATTCTTTCCTCGGGGTGCTGAGAAGTCGGCTTTAGACCCTTAAGGGGGAAAAAGAACAGGCAGGGAAGGGGCCTACAGGAGGGAGGGAGCGCAGAGAAGTGATCGAGCAGATGATAGACACGTAACCTTGATTTGGTGTTTTCTTTGCCATTCGTCGGTCTACTGCTCATCTATTTGCCGTCTGAACCTGTCATAGCTCTAGGACAAGGAACACATGCACATAACTGACAACTCAGCGGATTTCTATAAGCTTTTGTAATGAATAAATCAGCTCCAGTTAGCTCGGATTCCGTTAGTTGATTTATTTTTAATGCATGCATGATTTGGTACGCTACTCAACCCTCACAAACACACACAAGAAGTAGAATGCATAATGAAAATAATACAATTCCCAAGTCAGGACCAGCTAGACCACATATGTAATTGTAATACTGATTTCAAGCCACTTTTACAAAGCCAATATCTACACTGTAGGTTAATCTTAATAATGTGCTGTTTCATGGCCAGGTCACTTTTACAAAAGAGATATTTATATTATTATATTATTATGACTATAACTTTTGGAACTGCTATACAGTCATTACTAGAACATCATCATCCACATTTTGGAGAATTATTACTATTCATTTTGTACGCACAACATTACTAAAAACTATTATATGTTTTTGAGTGCTCACTAAAGCTCAACATTTAAACTGACCTACTTTTGGAAGTTAACACACAAATAAGGAATGCCTGCAAAGGTCAACGCAGAACACTAATACACTGGGGTACTTTCTATTACAAACTATGATTTACATTTACAAATTTGACTAAAATGTGCAATACAATCATCCGTCTTTATTGTAGAATGAGAAGCCAAGAGGTCTAACACAGCTCCTCACACCCCATCGCATGTCTGAGGACAACAGACCACACAGACTAAACCTCTCCAGTGTATTGCCTATATTTTCCTTAATCTGACATCATTCCTTATTTTGGGCAGCATATTTCCTTCAGGTCAGCATATGTCGACCAATATTCACTACTAATATGTACACCGTAGCCTCGGCACCCGCGTCAGCATCTCCCCGACAGGAAACAATGACGACAGATGGAGGGAGGGACTGGGAAAAGAGAGGGCGACTGGAGGAGTGAGAGAGGAGTGCAGCAGGCTCACTAGGTACAAATGGAAACAGTCTTATAACTATGTGAATTGTGCATAAGTACTCGGAATCTCATTGACTGCACTGTGCAAAAGATGGTGAGGAGGAGTGCTGCTGTTAGTAAAAGTACTTATTTTATTTCAGCTTAATTTTTTATTTTTTTTTAGAACAAATTATTATTAGTAGTGGTGGTGATTTAACAGACTCTCAAGTAGACTTAACTAAATTAACAAAAGCATTTACCTTTCTATATCCCAGTCTATATTTTCACCATTTCAAGCTGTTCCTTGCTCTGCACATGTCTACACACTGTCATTCACTTCTTATTCATAGATGTATTAACAACCATGTACTTTTGTTGAGCACATGACTGCTCTTTGTTGCTGCTTAATATTTTTACACACATCATATTAATTCATTCATTCGGAATAATTGTGTTTTGAAAGTAAAAATGTATTCTAAACAGGGGGGCTTATCTTGTGATAGTAGCTCTCCCTTAGAGCATGAATGATAGGCTGAGTAAGGAGTAAAAATATTATTGATAGAGAGACAAACCTAGAGATTTTTCCACTGTGAGTGTGCAGTGATTCAGCAGGTCCAACCCAGCCTTGTCATCTGGCACTATGGGCTCGGAGCCACTGTCTGATGAAGCACAGATGGAGGCAAAAAACACCAAAATTCCTCACAAATTTCTCTGACCCAAAACCAAAATCCCCCATTTTAACAATTTACAACAAGTAGCTTTGCAAAGTAAGACAGCATTTAAGGCAGTTTATAGACGCTATACTGAAGAAGCTTAAAAAAAAAAAAAAAAAAAAAAAAAAAAGAGGTCAATGATATGGAGCTTGAAACGATGACCAGATGCCGACCTTTGAACTGTAGTATACTATGACTTTTATTTAGAACCATTACAATGGAAAGGTAACTCAACTTTTATTGCTGACCATTTCCAAAGTAAAGCGCCTGCTAGTATACTAACACTTGCCCTGCCCCTTTGGAGATACAACGTAAATCTCTGAGAAGGGAGGGTTTACAATCGAAAACAATAATATTCAGTCAGGAAGTAAAAAAGGACAACTCAGCATATTATAAAATGTCTTCACAAATTAAGAAAATACATTTTTATATCAACATTTTAGTCTCAGTTGTGGATTTATTCAAGTGTGCACTCTAGTGGTTATTTCTCATGTTACATCTACAAACTAGAGACACTAAAGAGTAGTACCTCTTAAGAATCAAATATACGTAAAGCTAAAAAAAATAATAATAGGCATTCATAGGTAGGAGTATCTGCTTGTATTCAATTATTATTTTCGAAAAATCTGAAATAAATAGGCTGCCTCAATACAAGCTAAGAGTACCATCAAGCTCTATAGATATGGAAGAAGAAACAATCAAGATTTGTTTTAAACTGCATTTATTTAGCTTTCTCCTTACAATACATTGAATGTACAACAGCACATACTGTATTCTGAAATAAGTCTCAGTATAAAATAGGGCTTCTACAATCAAGGTACAGTCATAAAATGCTCTGAGGGACATGACGATGACGGCAACATTAAAACATCTTCATATAAAGCGCAGGATATTGAGAAGTGATTGTAATCCCGAGTAGACCACACACACCTCTCAGAGCATCTGACATCCTGCTAACCCGTTTTACCCCCTGTATTTCTTGATTCACAATTTGGGGAGGTATCAAAGAATAAACAAAGCAATAAAATTATCTATTACGGCCGCTTAAAATATAACTTTTGGTAATATAAGAGTACAAATCAGGCCTTGTTTGGATACTTGAATATATACCAAAGCATACGCAATTTATGACAGCTAATCAAGCCCATATCATTACAATCAATAAACTGTTTGTGACTGAGAAAGTTGGATCGTCGAGTGTTTTCCTGACACCAAACACTTAACCACAGCAAATGTACTGTACTATCACTAAAGCCACAAGAAAACCAGCTTATTTCAATATGGTCAACATGAGCCAATCAATTGTAAAATATTTGTAATTAAAACTCATAATTTTATCTGCAGCTGTGCATTATAGCATGTGAGCCTATATAGTAGTGTTGATAAATGTTGGTTTAAATAGTATACACTTAACATTGATCAGCTTTTGTGTTAGTTTGCTATTATGTAGTGCTCACTTTGTTGGATTATACATTACATTACATGTCCAATTAATATGCGAGTAGGCCAAGGTACAAGAAAAATTAAAAAGTATTAGGTCTGAGAGAGCACAGGTCATCTCAAACCAATGTCAGGAGAGAAAGGAGAGATTTGTCTCAAGTTTTGAGGTAAGCAATGTATTTCAGTATAATGCCCTACTCACAATCATACAGTTACAATCATTTAATCTTTTATATACAGACTTCCTGATTTACATACACTGTACTGCTCCTCATTTTTAACATGACCAAAACTAAACTGTGATATTACCAACTTTTTAAATGAGAAAAAAAAGCCAGGTTTTATGAGATGGCAATGAACTTTATGGCTATCAATAATGGCCTGTATCCTCTTGCATACAACATACATACATACTATCAAATATCTACAACAGTGCAAAGTTTCCTGATCAGTCAAAACACTTGCAAACAATTAGCAAAACTACATCAGCTCATTTGTAAAGGTTAAACAATGGCAAATGGAAGATGGGAAAGATGTTCACTTAAGTTGACAATAGATTTACATGCCTATATAATTTATGCATACATTTCTTAAACCCACACATTAAAGGGGAAACACCAAATTTGATTGCGTGAATATGGAGTTTCTAAAGTGGCACGGTGGCTCAAATCAAAGGAAAAAAGAATGTCCCGACCAATCCTACAAGGGCAATGTAGGCACAGTTATCTTCTTCTAACCATTCAAGTAAAACCTATATCTCACATTTCATTAAAACATCTGTTCAACATCTGTGCCCCCCAAATAACACGTGACTATATGAAGGCTTGATGTTCAGGTGAAATGGATGTGCTATAGTAGTAACAGTTTTAGCACTTTGACTGACACTACGGACCCAAACTGAGACGTGACATCAACATTTACACAGAGGAGGAGGCTAAAGATGCTACAGTACTAGTGCTACCTGAACATGCTACAGATTGAGACTACAATGTTGGCTTTCACAACAGTACACTTCAGGACCCAGCTCTATTAAAACTAGATCCACAAACTCATTTTCATTTTCATTTTCAACTGACCAAAATATCTTAACAATTGTACCACTTATTAAGTACCAATATTTAAGCTTGGTGCATCAGGTATTTAGAAGAGCTGGCTTCATGCGTGTGCAGTGGAAAGCACCCCATCTGTAGTCAGTTCCTGTCACACACACGCTCACAAAAACATTCACACAAACCCTGAAGTTAGGAACGATTTCTATCGTCACACAGCACATTGTTTTGATTATCGTTGAGTTAGAGCTGGGATTGCATACTGTACCATACATCTCCGAAGAGAGGCACCCTTCATCAATATCAGCTCCCCTTGCGTCGCACACACACGCACACTGGAATAAAGTTTATAACTATAAAAAAAAAAAAAATACAATCACATGCTTTAACGGAATGTAGAGAAAGCTCATACCAGACTTGGCCTTGAGCCGAGACCAAGGCCCAGCTAAACACTAATATGAAGCATCTCATTGGCTGTGGCCAAAGGCTGGACGTTCACACAAGAGATGTGATGGTAATTTGCACAACTCTAACTCTTTTCATAGTCTCTCAGCAATTTAATAAAGATCTGAAGTGCTTTCAATTATTACCCCTATAGAAAGGGCTAAAAGACACATTTTAAAAATTTATTTAAAAAATTTACCCATCTTTGTGGGACGCAATAACCAAATTAGACCCTAGCAACACACAACACGCACCTCTGAACGCATCAACCACTGGCTATACTTTCAACATCTGACAAGGGTCTATTCAAAATCTTTCACCTGAATATACTTCATTAATGCTATTTGAGAGAACCTTTAGAAGCAAGCTGCATTCAAAGCCCACATTATATTTTATATTTTTAATAGTGCCTACTTATTGTAGTGTGCAACAGCAGCTCTTTCTGCCTTGCAAAGATTCTGCTCAAGATTTTAGTGTGACACCTCCCACATTACAGGAGATACTCACTACAGCCCAAAATGACTAGACTGTTTTTCAACAATAAAGTATTAAACTATATTCCTGACATCATACGATGCATGTGAGTTTACATGATGGCAGGTCTCTTGCTCCACTGGGAGCAAAGGACGAGCCTGTTAATGCTCACAAACCCTGGGTGACAGATTGTAGGGACATGTACATTTTGGACTTCTAGGCAGGTACAGTTTAACCACAAGAATTTGGCAGCTTATAATTTGGCTACTACATCGACAAAAGTGCAAGCATTCACTTTTTTGTGACATCTTGTGTTTCTGACCTGCTATAGCTCTTGATATCTGGTGTTAGATCTCTGTTTATAAAAATGTAACTTAACAATCGGAGATAAAGATCCTACATTTAGTCAAAGTGCAGCACCCCAGCAACAATGAACGGAGCAGACATGTTAAAAGGTTCAGGTAGCAGGTCGCAGATCAGGGTCTGGTGGACTTCTTGGTCTTTGTGTAACAGAGGAAGCAACTTACACAATACGTTAATATATATACTCACAAAGAAGACTGCCACACTCGTACAGACACACAAGCGCACACAGTCTCTCAGATCAGTCTGGCCTCTCCCTCCATGTCCGGTGGTAAATCACACACTCCTGTGAAGTGCATCTCCTTGGCCCTGCTTCCATGTCCTCCACGGGCCCCTCTCTCCCCCAGGCTGGGAGAGGACTGCTGGGCCTGGGGGTCTGGCGATATCCCACGGGGGATGCCACCTGCCCGCCTCTCTTTCAGGAAGACCTCTAGTCGGCGCAGCATCTGCTTGGGGTTCTTTTTGGCAAACAGCTCCACTTCTGAGAGGATATAAATCACAGTAAATGTTAGACTCACACTGCGAAAGCAATCTGTATAACAATCTCATGTTATTATTGTTAAATATTGAGATTCATGGCTGAAGGATAGTGCTGTTAAATCTACTGGTGTGGCAATATACATCTTTCATGGGTGTTTTCCTTGTACATATAGGCCAATAACACATTTATTTGTATTTTTCTTTAAATATCCACATTTTATTTGGACTTTTATACTGTAAATTAGTTCTAATTAATTAAATGTTTTATTTTAATATACTGCCACAAACACCCTGAATATAAATATACAGTTGTAATGTCATAGCTCCATAAAAATACAGTAAGACTAATCAAAAAGGTTCAATGTAACAACAATGAATACCTTTGAGTACAAATCCAGAGTCAGCAATGGTCTTCTGCTGGGTCTTCCACAGCTGGTACAGATGCAAATATGTGGCAACATAGAACTCATTAAGTACACCCACTACCTGCTGACGTCGATTGCACTCCCTGGTAAAAACAACAAAGATTCAGAGGAAAATGATACAGTGAATAAAAAAAACAGTTAAAAGAAAAGAAAAAGAAAGAAAATAACAGACTTGGACAGGGCTTCCTCTCTGAGAACTTGCAGAGCGATGCGGGTCATGTTGATCGACATCACACTGAATGGAAAGTTCTACAAGAAAACAAGAACATTTTACATTCACTTTTTCTTATATGAAACACTATTTGTTTCATAGTGTAGCTTTTTCCGCTTTTTCACCATCTGTGTTCTGTTCAATCTGCACATGTTCGGTTAATTCTGAACACTGGTGTATGTCATCTTGGTTATCCATGAAGTCCATACATTTTAGTACTCAAATTGAATTCACCATATAGCCAATCTACTTAATGCTAGCAGCCATTGTTGTTCCATTTCCTTCACAACACAGTGCCCTAGCAGTTCCTAAACCCTCTGCTTGCTTTTTGTATTTATAAATGTCATAAGAAAGGATTGATTTGACTTATTCTACATTATTGTTAAGTTGTTCTACCTGCAATATAAAAACTCGGTTAATGCATTACATAGGACCCTTAAATTAACCCTAGGTACCTGTGTTGGATGTAGTGAAAGTTTGTAAATGTCTCTAGCAAGTGGTAGCATTTCTGGGTCCATAACAAAGTACAGACTATGCATGAGACCCAAGAAACCAGTGCCACGCAGGTCTGTGGCTGGGTCTGTACCTGTAAAACAAACAGAAATATATATTTTTTAAGACCTTCATTTACATAAAAATCTAAGTTTAGTTATGAGTCCTACCCTGAAACCCGATGGTCTCCCAGTGTACCCCATAGCGTGGACAGTCTAACTTGCTGCCAACTAGTCTCTTATAAATAGTTTGAAGGGCGCGCATGTGGATGGGTTGGCTGTTGTCCACTGAGCCTGCAGTAGACATAAACGGAAATGAAAAAGAGACAATTAGAGATCCATCCATCCATTTTCTTCCACTTAATCCAGGGCTGGGTCATGGGGGCAGTAGTCTAAGCAGGGACTCCCAGACTTCCCTCACCCCAGACATGTCCTCCAGCTCCTCCGGTGAGACCCCAAGGCGTTCCCAGGCCAGTCGAGAGACATAGTCCCTCCAGTGTGTTCTGGGTCTTCCCCAGGGCCTCCTCCCGGTTGGACATGCCCGGAACACCTCCCTAGAGAGGCGTCCAGGGGGCATCCGGAACAGATGCCCGAGCCACCTCAGCTGGCTCCCCTCCAC